>JAMKCH010012461.1:0-73631 GCA_023653785.1 Ophioderma brevispina | reverse complement strand
GGGGTGAAATGCAATGTAGGCAGATTAAAAGGGCATTCTTTGAAAATCTATGAATTCCTTCTTCTAACACAAATCAATTGTGATGATCACAAATTTCAGTCAAAAGAACCATTAACCCAAGGCCCATATAGGGCGTACACAAATTGAGGCGAAAAACAATGTAGGCCGATTAAAGGGGCATTCCTTGAAAATCTATAAATTCAATTTTCTGCCTCAAACTAATTGCTATGATCACCAAAGTTGGTCTGAAGAACCACTGATCCAAGATCCATAAGGATGTAAACACATTGGGGTCAAAGGTCATGTAGGCCGATTAAAGTGGCGTTCTTCATAAAATCTGTAAATTGCTGCTTTGGTCTCAAATCAAATGCTATGATCACTAAGTTAGAAGATCCTCTGATCCAAGGACCATATAGAGTACACAGATAGGGGTGTAAGACAATGTTGGCTGATTAAAGGGGTATTCTTTGAAAATTCAGAAATTCCTTCAGTCTCAAATCGAGTGGTCTGATCCCCAAAGTTGGTCAGAAAAACCATTAAACACTGACACAAGTCCTATATGAGGTGTACACAGATTATCAAATTCAATATACGCTGATTAAAGGTGCATTCTTTGAAAACCTATAAATAACATCTTCTGCCTTACTTATCTGCTCAAATTAGCAGGTTCACTAGATGTGGGTCAAAGGTCATAGAAACATTGCATGCTGACATTAGTGCTTCTTCAGAAGCACATTTAGCCCTAGTTACTGATTGTGGTGCGAGGCGCAATATGTATCTGACCAAGTATTAGGTATCTGACCACCAATAAACAACAGTAGTTAAATAAAATCAGGGTACATTAAAATATAATGAATATACACAAAAAATGGCAGGTCAAGCACTGATCAGAAGCACCTTAAAATTACACAATGTAAAACTTCATGAACAACATTCTTTGGTAACACACATTTTGGTGTAGCTGACCACCTTAATGCACTCTTTGTGTTAATGGTGTTAATGTGTGTAAGGAATCAGTGTATAAGCTCTTTGGTATAAATTGCAGTGTGCCGTTTTATGCATGGGACTATTAGAGTGTGAAGGTGTGGTACAACATTCTCAATAATACTCAAAATCACAGTGTTAAAAGTTATAGACTGCAAAATGCTTTTTCTATGCTCACACCTGACATAAACCAAAGGGAAGGCTTGACGGTCAATAAATAATAATCAATAAAACAAATTAGGGCAGCATAATAAAACACACAATAAAGGTGACGGTCAAGCGTGAGGTGTGAAGCAAATATGCAGGCGTAATTACATTCTTTGGTAACCGGTAGCCTGGATAACCCTAAAAATGTGTTTGCAATATAAAACACCTGGTAATCACCTTAATGATGTGAAGAGTGTAAATTAACCAGCCTAATGTGACATGTGTGTAATTGTCTGCATATTCATGCCAGGATGTGGATAAATCATACAAGTTAAATTGGCAGGATATATATATATATATATATATGTGATGAACAAGCGGTTTCACAAGTGTCAGAATTTCACTTCGCTTTTAATACATCAGGTATGAGTTCAATATCTACAGTATCCTTCCCAGTGTGATAATCTTGCATGAGATGAGGTTGAGGCCTTAAGTTGACTGGTTTTAAGCAAACCTGGCAACAAATAGTAACTGTACAGAAGGCCTTTAATTTGCAGAATCAAAAAGCTACAGTATTTGTCACAGACTCAGTTATTGGTTTCCCTTCCTAGTGTTTGAGTCCTAATTATATAAAGTTATAACAATCATTTATAAGACAATTTCCACCACAATCATGTGGCCTGCCCATGTATGGAAACTTGCAATCACCTGTGTGGATCCATTACTAGGTTATCAATGCCAAGGTAAGTATGCTACAATGCAGGTTGGTTCATTAATTCCACCAAGTGGTTTCCTATTTGTGGAGTGGTGGAAGTTTATTGTGCAAGTTTGAAGTCACTGTATGCATGTCATGTCAAAAGTACAAGTTTATGAAGTCACTTTAACAGTTGTTTTTTGGCCTTGGCCCTCAACCTCTAATTGTGAACATTCCTTAGTTTCCTCCTATACTCTTCTTCCATGTATAAGAGTCTCTTGAATCTCCTCATGCGGCAGTAATCAAGTAAAATATGCACTTGTTGTGCAAAAGCAGCAACATGTCTGGAAAATATTTTTATCGCGGGTACATGCTTCAATTTTCCAGAAGTGCTATCACGCCATGTGTGGATGACCGTGTTTCTATCTTGTATCTATCATTTAGGAGGTAACTGCTATATTCCATACACCTTGACAACCTGCTTTGCAATCCACTGTCGACCTAAACAAAATAAGGCTGCCACTTTCTGCCACCCATAGGAATGCACCATAGGGCTGACAAAATAGGTTCCCGCTTTCCGAACATAGCAATGCACCAATACGGCTTACCAAATAAGGCTCCCGCTTTCCGCCCACTACAAAGGCAACGCAACCAATAACGGCTGGAAAAATAGGCTCCCGCTTTTAGGCCACTACACCGCACGCACCATACACGGCTGACAAAATAGGCCCCCGCTTTCCGGCCACTACATAAGAACTATAAACGCACCAATACGGCTGAACAAAATCGGCTCCCGCTTTCCGGCAAATAAGAACTTACATAGCAACGCCAATCAATAAACTGCTGCTCGAAAGAATTTGTATAAGAAAGCTACTGTACAAACGGAAGTAGTATAATTTTTGACTAATGATGGTTTGCCGTCACAAAGGTTGTCGATGTTATGATGCCGCGTTATACAATATGAATTTCTGAGCGCCGCATTATAGCTTAAACGCTGATAATTACCCTGTGTGAAGAGCAACGAATTTGTGCGTATACTCTGTAGTTACTCCTGGTGGTTTTTGTTTATGCATTATATGTCCAGAGCTAAACTCTTCAGGATTCCACTATTGAAGTTCAGGACAATATTTTGGGGGGGGGGGGGGGGGTTGGTACATAAATGGCCGCGCCCCTTTTTTGGGGGGGGGGTCAAGCCGCCTTTGAGCGAAGTAATACTGACTGTATCTCTTAAAAACTGTTTGGATCTAGACGGTTGAGAGACCACTCAAATGTGCGGAATGGCCATATTAAATGGGGGTCAGTAAATATACCTTTTTATATCCAAAAGTTCAAAGGTTTTTTAAGATCATTGTCAAAAACTTATTTCATCACCATACCGCGCACTATACAATTATGAATGAATTCTAAGGTTTTCATACCAAAACAGGAAGGGGGAGTTTTTCCCCATAGACTTTGTTTTTGCTCTATCTCTCCTCAGGGATAATTTGTGGGATAACTAAGGAAGGTGGTCACAAACAGAAAAGTAATATTCCTTTCCGTTCTCAAACGGCCAAGCCCGTAAAAATTGTGTGACCTTTAACAAAATTGGGTAATATATATTAGGTGAACACCGTGCATTTTAAGTGCAATTTTGATAACAGTGGAAATTTTGCTTCCCAAACTCAACAGTTATAGCTATTTAATAGCTAGTATGATGTTTGTATTGCACAGACCTACTGCGCATTTTGGATCTCAACTGGGATATGATCAGCATTTTAATGTTCTCTCCTTTCGTTTTCATTGGGAGGGGTCCAAAATGGCCCCATCGTAAGTGGAAATATATTTTTTACCATTTATGGGACTAATAGCATAGTTAAATGCTTCTGAGGGTCTTTTAATGATCTAAAAGCACTAACTGCAATGCCTGTTACATAAAACAAAAACAAAAAAAAAATGGGGGGCCCCCAAAAAATTATCAAAGATTTCCATGCCCAAAAAAATTTGCCCCCCCCCCCCCCCCCCCGTGTTCCGCATGAAAACGTCGCTAAAATTGCCCCTAATTAAAACTGAGACTCGAGCCATGTAGTAGGGATAGAGACTCTATTGCCTCTTTAAAGATATCAGGATTATTGAAATTGTTTTGGTAATTTAAGATTTCTTCACATTTGAATGTATCATAAAAGATTATCAAGCCATCATTTTAAATTACATTACGGTATCTCCTACCCGTACCATCGGCCCGTAAGTGCGCAGTAGCGTAGCCATACCTGACTCGGTTGAGGGGGGGAGGCCGAGAGGGATGTTTAATGTACGAGGGGTGGGGTCATAGGGGCGGAGCTCCTAAGGTCCTGGGTTTTTGCCATTTTAGAAAGCTAAAAAATTAGTGTTTCAGAGCACAATTTTTCCCCGTTTCCCTTTTCCGTCTTCCCCTCCTCTTTCTCTTCTTCCCAATTTGTTCTCTTCTCGGCCTTTTGCCCATTCTCTTCTTTCTTCCCTATTCCCCCCTCTTTTTCTCTCTTCTTTTCCCTTTCTCTTCTCTCTTTTTCTTTCTCTCTTTCTTCTTTTTTTTCCCTTCCCATTTTTGGGCTCCCCTTCTCGACTTATTGTGTTGTGTGTGGGGGTGGGGTTGCCTCCCTCCCTTGGCTACGCCATGGAAGTTCGGCGTGAAAAAAGGGTAATTTTTAATCGACTTTTTTCATTTGGGCTACAAAAGGGGGACCCCACTTTTAAGGGTTAATGAAATTTTTAGCCTGGAACCGGCATGTAATTAGTGTAGTTAGATTTTAAAGATCCTTTCAGCAGCTTCATAATGCTTCTCCTCTTCTCTTTCTTTCTCTTTTTCTCTTCCTTTTTTTTTCCTTCCATTTTGGCTCCCCTTCTCGATTTATTGTGTGTGTGTGTGGGGGGGAGTGGTTGCCGCCCCTCCATTGGCTACGCAATGGTAGTGCGGCGTAAAAAAAAAAATGGGTCTTTTTAGCTACTTTTTTCATTTGAGTCACAAAAGGGGGACCCAACTTTTAAGGGTTATGAAATGGTTTAGCCTTGAACCGGCATGTATTTAGTGTATTTAGATTATTTAAAGATCCTTCGGCAGCTTTACCCTTGCCATTAGGCCCTACAATGAAAAATACACTGTAGAATTCGCTATTCCCACCACGCGGCGTGCCGTCCTAAGTTCGGTTATTTTAGTGAAATTGTTCATGCTACCAGTGCGAATCTTTATTGTGCCTGTTTCATTGGTCACAAGCTGTTAGTGCTTTTAGATCATTTAAAAGAAACCCCCCCCTTCAAAAAATCCGCATTTTAACTTTTCTTCTGAAGACTTTAACTTAACATTAAATTAAGTCCCTATAACATGGAAAACTATATTTTTCACTCAACGATGGGCCATTTTGACCCCTCTCCTCCCCCCATGCAAACGATAGGAGTAACACTAAAATGCTGATATAGTCTCTCAGTTGAAAACCATTGGTCAATAGCTCTGTGCATACAAACATCATAACGGATTGAGTTGTGAAGCAAATACACTGTTATAATACCACTTACAAAATGCACGGTTTCCACCTAATATGACCCAATTTTGCTCAAAGTTACAACAATTTTTGACGGGCTTGCATTTGAGAACGGAAAGGAATATGAATTTTCTTTTTGTGGACCCACCCTTGGCTACACCAAAAATTATCCGTTTGAGGAGAGAAAATCCAAGGTGGATGGTGAACGTCCTTCCTAGTTTTGGCAGGAAAGACCTTAAATTCATTCATAATTGTACAGTACGCAATATGGTGAATCAAGTTTTTGACAATTATCTAAAAATCCTTTGACTTTTTTATTATAAAAAATATATTACTGACCCCCCATAATGTGTCCATTTCGCACAGTTTAGTGGTCCCTCGCAACCTTCCTAGGTCCAACGGTTCTTAGATACCGTCAGTAGTACTTCGCTCAAAAGGGGCGTGACACCCAAAAAGGGGCGTGGCCATTTGAGCATTTTCGGCGTCAGGGTAATTATGTTACCAACCAAATATTGTTTCCTGGACCTTCAATTAGTGGATTCCTGAAGAGTTTATCTCTGGACATGATTGCATACAACTCACCATGACTCTGAGTAGTAGCGAAACTGGAGGGGGATGTCCCTTTTCCCAATCTTTCACCTCGTTGAGTTTTCGTAACGGACTGTCACAACACATATACCTTACAAAGCTGAAGTTTTCCTTTTCATTGTTGAAGTTTTACATTTTTAGACAAAATTACCGAGACCGTCAAATAGTTTATTTTTTACCCCATACCTGTGGTTTTCAACCGATTCACGCCGGCCATTCCTGATAATTTAAAACGGTAATTCTTTCGCAGTATCTTCAAAACTACACAGGCTAACATACACAGACTGGGGGGACGTAATCATTTCGTTTTGCTAATGGTTGATGTAACCATCATTTTTATTTGATAATAATTGGAACCACGGATTTTACTTGACAAAATCAGAAGCTTTGTGCACTATTTTGTTTCGATTTTAAAATTAACCTCTTTCATCCAATGATTTTTCGCCAGGCAGGAAGAGGATAAAAAAATAGGCTCCCGCTTTCCGCCACTTCAAAGGTCACGCACCAATACGGCTTAGTTCAATGGCTGGGTGGGTCCCCGTGAGCATGAGATGTGCCCTAAGTTACTCTTCACAGCCATGGACTAGACCATCAGACATAACAAAAAAAGAGTGTATACTTTTGCTACCCGGCACTTTTTTTCGCAAGAGGGCGTTTTCAAAAGGCCCCAAAATGCCATTTAACAAAATATAATACGTTTTCAAGGCACTATAAGGGGGTGAAATGGTCCAGTTGTGTGATTTCCTATATTTTGTTGATGACAAATGTATAGTTGTCTCATTCATCACTTACGTTATTCTTATTGAGGGCGCTTTTCCAATGGCTGCCAAATGCATTTACACCTCTAATGATGTTTTAACTAGCCAAAATGGGTGAGAATGGCCTCAGTTTTTCAGTGTTTTGCTAATTTTGTTGATGTCAATACATTCACCACTCAAATGTATGCCTCATTGAGGGCACTTTTCAATGGCCGCCAAATGCGATTTAACACCATATTATAATGAATGATTTGAATAGCCATGAAAAGGGGTAAATGTTCCACATTTTCAGTGTTTTCCAATATTTATTGATGTCATATGTATAGATCGGTCAAATTACTAAAAGAAGCATTCCTAATTGAGGGCGATTTTCAAAATGTGGCTGTGTCCAAATGCATTTAGCACCTCATTATGATGTTTTACTAGCCACAAATGGGTTAAATGGCCCATTTTTTCAGTGTTTGCTATATTTGTGTGATACCAAGTGTATAGAGGCTAGTCACATTCCCACTTAAATATCACGAATATATTCTCGAATATATTTCTAAAAAGCTGAATACAAATTTTGCAGCATATTGGGTATTTCGCAGACACAGCTTTGGAATATGGTTCATTGTAGGAGTTGCGTCCACTGCTAACAGGCTTGATATTAATCTTTGATTCTTACCATGACAATCTGTGAAGGCCTCTGAATGAAAACAACTACGCCAAGTTATTGCTACTAATTAATTTAAATTCACAACAATCAATTGGGTTACATCCCTTCCTGTCGAGAGGACAGGTTCTGGGCCTTCATTAAGTACAAGGGAACCAGGACACTTCTCCATCAGGAATCTACCAAACAAAGCGCTCAAACTCACCTACAATAAGAAATACGCAAGTTTCATTTCTAGGAGAGCAGATGATACCTTGCTTCTCTTACTTTGGTGGTTCTAGTAATGAGGTTCCCGAGCTGAACTTCGAGCTGAAGTTCGTATCATTCCTCATCATGCTGGGCATGCATTCAATGCCTGATCACAACTGATATAACCCTGTTTTTGTTTACTGAGGTATCTGTGCTCTTACTTACTACTTGGGTGATTTGCATTCCCATGGATTACATTTGAATGACAGATAGTTGGTAATGATAATGAATGCCTACATATGACAAGTGTTGATCATTTTGATACAAAATGTAAGGCTCCTTATGGTAACTATTCTTATTTTCCTCCTTTGTTTTGTGTTTATGAACAATAACTACAAAACTGGACTTTAGATGTTGTTGCTACCTGGGATGAGTTGCTACTGCAGATAATTCTGAATTACGTTTTTTGAATTAAGTCTAGTCAAATTGTAAAAATAATTCTGATAATTTGTTGGTTATCTTGAAAAACACCCTCTCAGGGATACTGTTTATCGGTGAGTCTGACAGGAAGGGGTGAATCCTGATTGATTGTTGATTGATAATTAGATTGATAGCATGACTTGACATTGTTTTCGTTCAGAGTCCAAAACTGTGTCTGAGAAATCCCCAAATGTGCTGCAGAATTTTGTCTTCAGCTTTCAGACATTGGCCATCATGTCCACTATGTATGTTGTGTTGAGATCTTTTCTCCTCCTACGAGACACTCACAGCGCGATTGTCAATTATTCTTACGCTGTCATCAGGAAATCGTCCCAATCATTTCACTTTGTCGACGTGGCAGATGGCTAATCGCACAACACTTAGATTGTATATCACCCATTTACACATTAATCCATTAACTGAAACTCACTATAAATCATTAATATTCAAGAAAATTAACTGTAGAACAAGAGAAAATTAACCGCGATTTTGTTAGTACTGAAAAAGTTTACTCACCACTAATGGAAAAAGATTTCAACAATTAAGGAACACTGAAAAAACTGCGCCCTCCCTTAGGAATACATTTATGTGGTTGATTGAAAAATGTGGCCACTCTATACATTTGACATCCACAAATATAGCAAAACACTGAAAAACTGGCCCATTTCACCCCTTTTGGGGGATCGTAAAACATCATTATGGCTGTGCTACATTGGCATTTGGCAACATTTTGAAAAGCGCCCTCGTTACGATCATTTAAGTAGTGATGTGACCGCTCTATACATATGGCACAACAATACAGGAACACAGGGGGTGAAAAGATGAGCCATTTACCCCGTTTTGTGGCTATTAAACATCATTATAAGGTGTTAAATCGCATTGATGGCATTTTGAAAAGCGCCCTCATGTAGGAATACATTTGAGAGTGATAGCGACTGCTCTATAACATATGGCAATCACCAAATCTATCAAAACACTGAATCCTGGGCCCATTTCATCCCATTTTTAGCTAGTAAACATCATTATGAGATTAAATTGCATTTGGCGGCCATTTTGAAAAGCGCCCTCAAACAAATTAATTTTAGTGGTGAATGTGAGCGCTCTATACATTTGACATCAACAAATCTAGGCACACACTACACAACTGGAGCAATTCACCCCAAATAGTGCCTATGAAAACGTTGTTATAATGGTATTAAATGGCATTGTTGGCAGCCATTTTGAAAACGCCCTCTAGCAAAAAAGTGCCGGGGTAGAAAAAGTCTACCCTCCGCTTTTTTTGTTATGGTCTGATGGTCTAGTTCCATGGACTGTGCAGAGTAACTTACGGCACATCTCATGCACACAGGGACCCACCCAGCCAACCGACTAGCTGACAAAATAGGCCCCGCTTTCCGTCCACGACCAGCAACGCACTAATACTCTGCAAAAAATAGGTTCCCGCTTTCCGGCCACTACATAAGACCTTCTAGCAACGCACCAATACGGCTGCTCCGAAATAATTTAATATGCCTACTGTACAAACGAAATGTTGAAATGTCACAACAGATAAACCATTAAAAAGTTGAATGTTTTTTTTTCATTGTCGTGCTTTACATTTTAAACAAAATTAACGAGACCGTCAAATATTTATTTTTAGCCCTATACCTGTGATTTTCAACCGATTCCACGCTGCCATTTCGTGATAAAGAACCATGATTAACAAAAAACATTAATTGCGTACATAACAGATAATTTCAAAAATGCTCAGATGCCTAGGTGTCCTCCACCCCGCAGATTCCTTATTCCTACACACTCTAATTCTAGTAATTTTAAGCAAAAAAATGGGTCCATACTCACCTGTACGGTCAGGCCAAAAATTTACCAAATCCACCCGACTATTGCCCGTAATGTATGGACTAATTTTATGCAACCTTTAAAGGCTTGGTTCACAATCGCCCGTTTGTTGGCAATAATTCGCGGCCGCTTTTCCCTCCCCGGCACCTTCCTTGAACTTAAGTGACGGCCGCTTATGGGAGGGATTCCAGCGTCCTCCCCCCACAATTCCGCAGTATAAGGATTTTCGATATGGGCCCTAAGTGTGCCGTGGTCTTCTTGGGACAAGTTAAATAGTAAACACAGCAAGTAAACAAACAACATACAATATGAGCAATAATTATCAAAATGTCAGCACTCAGTACCACTTGACCATTCATTTAAGCCATTAGTTGAGAAAATGACCTCCAAGAAACATTATTTTCAAGATAGCCTCACACACGTTGTCTCCGTATCCTTCAATGTAAGTTACTGTATATGCCAGTATAATACATCCGTGTAAGAGGCCTGAACTATTAGGTGGCTCTCCTTACAACTCCTGGTTGTGCTAAGCAGGGGTTGCCCGACATAGCTGCAGGCTGAAAACACTTGCCAAAAAGCAATGCCGTTACACAACAGGCTCCCCTCCTTCGGGAGTCGCTGTCCCCAGCGCCTAACAAAGCACTAATCATGCTGAGAAACCTTTGCTGACGCCCCCAGAACTTACAGACGTCCATATATAACACTTTGGTGTCTCCATAACGTCGAAGGATAGACGTGCTTGTCCAAGTTGTGATAAGTTCAACAGCAGCAATCATACAAATACTTGGCCTTTGAAAGTGATCATACTTTGGGTATAATAATTGTGGAGTCCACATTTGCATCCTCCTCCAACATTACAATACAATTGGTATCATGGTAAATAAACCGGGGTCTTCTATAATGTGGTTATGATAAGCAAAGTTCGATTGGTTGCTCAACCTTCTCGGATTTTAAGAAGTGAGGTACTTGCTCTATTCAAAACCCCTTTCATCAGTCGTTCAAGAGTGTGTTATCCACACGACTGCTTTATGTAAGTTCTGCATTGGGATTGATTAAAATGGGCTGTACGTACTGCTGGTTTTCCTTTGCATCATCGAATTATTTACTTTGAAATGTGTATCGAAATACTATACCAGTACCCGAACCTCAATCTTGCTGGAATTTTCCCAGCCTGGGTGGTTCCGGCGGCCCTACTTGTCCATCTGTTGCTTTACATTCTCTTTTGGTTTTGGACAACAATGGAGATTTCTTAACCAACGGGTCATTGTTTGTCTGCTCTTGTTCCTTCAACTGGATTCTCGCATTTTTTGATCTTCAAAATGGCTTTTTGCGCTTTGGTTCAACATTACTCATAATTTTTATGGGTCTATCAGCGCTCTTGTTTTCTTGAGTCTCCCATTGTTCTGAAGCTTTATCTGGGTCTTGTGCTCCCAGATTCCCTGCGCTTTCAGATTCACAAGTTGGCCTCCTGCTGCTTGGTTTTCCTGCATGTCTGGGGTGTTCATCGATGTTCTGGTTCTCCCTGTGCCTCAGGTCTTTTAGCACTTTCCCCATTGTCTATGGGTGGACGCTTGATAGATCTTCAGGCGGTCGGCATGCACAACCACGGTTTTGCATTTTGAGTGCGTTTGAATGCCGATAAACTACTCACACACTTGTCGGTAATCAGGTAATGGGCCCCTTGGCCCCTTCCCAAGGTCTAACTAAAAATTTGCTCACAGATAATCAGGCTTCCGCGCATGGTTATAAAGCCACGCAAAATCCCAACCTGGTATCCAGGGTCTTTGGCATTAACGATATAATGTCCCCTCTGCCGTCGGGCACTTAGCTTCAGTCATGTATAACGGACCGCTCATAGACCCACGTAGCTTTTCTCACTTAAGTCTCGAGACGGGGTATTCATTTGTCATAAGCTTCCTCATGGGGCGGGCCCTCAACCAAACTGGTCAAGGGCAACGAACTTCCCGTCCAAACAATCATGTTATTATGGGTCGCCTTGGTTTTCTTCTTGCACACAGGAGCGATAGGCAAAGCCCAAATATTGGAGATAATCGTCCCAGTCCCGTTGGTGTTGCAAGGTTCCAGCATCACAGACACAGCATTCAAGATGGTTCTATTAAAACACTCTATGAGCCATCGGACTTCGGGGTGGTAGGCTTTGGTTCGTGGTCTTCTGTATCCGATCAGTTTACAGCAGGCCTTCTTGAACACTTTTTGCTCAAAATTTCAGTGCCACCTGGTCACTATGGCTTGAGGATGGAAGCATAGCGGAAACAAAACTCTTTAACGAGTTTGTCTGCAATGGTCTCGACTGTCTGGTCTGGTATTGGGTAGGCTTCGACCCATTAGTCCAATAATCACCTATCACTAAGACGTATCTATTCCCGTTGTTGGACTCAGAGGGGCCCCAAATACAAGCGCGTATACGCCTCCATTGGCCCTCCTACTGATACTGGCCGTAGTGGTGCTTTCTTCTTATTTAACAGGTTGCTTCCTGCCTGGCGCATATGGGTACATTGCCGGATAAACCCTCTCACATCTGCAGCTAGGCCAAAACCCCGTCAAATCTTGATTTTACGTTTCTGGCTGTAGTCTTGGTGACTCCCATGTGTCCTGCTGTGTTTGAGGCAATGTAACTCCTGTAGAAACAGTTGTACGTAGTGCAACTGGCAGCACTCTGAGCCAGCGAACTGATTTTCCATCATTATCTTCCCAACGTCTGGTAAGAATACCTCCTCGAACTTCAAGCAAAGGCCATGACCCAATAAGTCTTAAGGTGCGGTGGTGCAAGCTGAAATATCTTCCCATTGAGGTTTTGCACCCCCTTTCTCTCTTTCCACTCTATATTGCTGCCATAGTTTGTGTCCTTCATTGGTTCTTCCCGTATTTTGACGAGATCTATCTCTGGAACTACTGACACAACATCAGTTGGTCATGTCTCTGGGGAGTGCAATCATGCCGCCGGGGACTGTTCATTTTGGGCGTCAGCTACCCTGCCTTAGTGTGACTGTCACCTCACTTGCAAAATATCGGTACTTGGCATAACTGTCACATTCTAATCCCACGTCATCTAGTTCATCATGCTGGAAATGCTTTCTGGTCAAATCCCCCTCTGCCAGGGCACACATTGTTTGTGTCGACTTCTCCCTAATCAGTTTGCAAATCATAATTTGGGCTCACACTGCACTCCGGTAGAAGACCAGACTGGTGTACTTCTTTCCTGTGCACTCGTCAATTCTGGACCTGGTTGGGAGTACTTGGGCTTGCTTTGTCCCTCACGGCCACACGGTTTACGTGGCACCACGGAGAGACATTCAGCATGTGATGCCTTTTACCAGGGCATACTCATCTGTAGTTGATAATTAGAACAGCTCTCCCTCCATCGAGCCAATTGTCCATCTGCATCCCTGAAATTAATTAGGCCCATCTAAGTGACCCGGATCATCCGCACTCTAACTACGCCCCTAAGAGGTATGACGGAACTTCTTCAGGAAGGTGATAATAGACAAAAGCTCTCTACGTGTCGTGAATAATTTCGCTGCTCCTTCGTCAGGGTCTTGCTCCCATATGCAATGACTCGCTCAGTGTTGAACTTGTGAGAGAACTGCACACCAAAATGCCATAGCCCCTGGCGTCAGTGTCCTAGAATGAAACGTCTTCCGGCGTGGGAATGCCAAGACAGGTGCTGATGTGGATTCTCTCTTTCAAGGTTAATTGAAAGCACAATCACACTCGGGTGTCCATCTAAATTCTCTGCCTTCTTCTCGGCCAACTGGTGCAGAGGGCGTGCTATGGCTCCCTAACCCTCAATAAAGCTCTATAATAGAAGCCAAGTCCGTCAAGAAACTTCTGACGTCCTTTTGAGATCTAGGTGTTGGCCAGTTCGCACATCCTTGTTTTGTCTGAGGTCAAGTCTGAATTCCATGGTTAGCCCCTATGTGCCCAAGGTTATTTCACTGTTGTTGGAAAAGGGCACTTTTTGACGGTTTCACCTTCAAGTTTGGGCAGCCCGAAATCGCTTTAAACCAGCTCAGCCTTCTGCTCATCTCTTCTATTGAGGTAGCAAACACAATTACGTCGTCTAGGTAAATCAAGAGTATTTCCCAGTGAGACCGCTGCGTACCACTCCATTAGCCTCTCAAAGTAGATGCGCATTACCGAGTCCAGAACGGAAGGACATTCACGCATAAAGGCGGAACTTGTGCTAAAGGCAGACTCTGTTATGCATCTCTATTCCATCTCACCCTGCCAGTAGCCCGAAGCCAAATCCAGTGTTGAGAACCACTTCAAAATCTCAGAGCACCACCTTCGGATCAACAGTACCACAGTTCCAATAAGAAAGTCCATCCCGAGCAGGGAGGCCATCAGTATCTATGTTGGCAACTATCAAATTGACAACTTGTCGCACTTTTCCAACTGACTACTCAACTAGGACTGTTCCTAGTACATCAACGTGGGATCCATCAGCTCTGTTTAATGTCAGTCTAGTGTGCCAGAACTGGGCGTTTTCTTTGAAATGGAGTAATAAGATTTTGCAGATAGTCCGTTTGACATGCACCGTATCTACAAGCATGTAAATACCTCATTCACGAATAGTCCTGGTTAACACACAATCCCTCTCCTTGTTGACAAGATCCTATTTACTTGCTCTGGTACGGGCCGTTAACAGGTGGATGTCGCCTCCCCATGGCCCCACATGTTTCTGACAATTGCGTTTGAGGTGGCCATGTTCATTGCACCGGTAAAAGCGCAAAGGTTGTTCTTTGACTAACGTTCTTTTTCAAGTGTCATTCATGGTGACAAAACGAGCACTCTTGCTTCTGGTCCTGAGGAATAAAAACATCCGATTGTGTGCAGGGGGGCTGCTACATCAGCTGTGTACACCTAACGCCACCAAGCAAGCCCTTTTTATTGTCGAGTTTGAGAACGGACTCAATTTCTAGCGCCACAGTAAATAGAGTCGTCCACGGGGGCTGGTCTAATACGGAAGAATCCCTTTTCACTTCCTTATCACGTATTGCTTCTTGAAGTATTCTTTGGCTGTTCGTTTTTACTCTCGTGGTGTATTTGGGTAAGCTTTTTGTACCGCTTCTTAAAAGCTTGCCCTAGTTGCCGAAGGGGTTCATTGGGGTGTTGCTCCAGTAGTGTTCAGCTCAGAAAGTATGCTTCTGCACACTCCCTCCGGTCCAGTTCATGTCCAGGATCTTAACTAGGTCTGAGTAGGATAATGCCTGGGCTTACATCATTTGTACTACTACACTTCGAGCATCACGGTTTACACTCATAAACTAGTGGTAACGGCGCCTCATCAACTGTCCACTTTTGTATCTCTTACACACTTCAAATGAAGGAGATTACTTTTCCATGGTGTAGAACCATCATATTTTGGTGGCGTTCACTCCTTCTTTTTCGATTGGGATATTGAGCTTCACTCTGACTTAGGGAATGACAAGGAAATATCTTCATTCTTTTATCTGAAAGCTGAGATCTTCATCCAGGCTCAAGGAATGGCGGATTATGAGATCTATCAGTTTGTCTTTCACCCGCGTACACTCAGGTGTCAGTAACCCGACGTGCCATACAGTGGGATGACTTGGTTTGATCGAGCTTGGAATTTTTGAACAGTCTCTTCCCCTTGCCATTTGGAATTGTTGTTTTCGCTTTCAAATGCTCTTGGAGCAAGGCGCAATTCTGCTAGTCTTTTCTATATCTCAAAGACTAGTGGGTCTGGTTGTCTGTGGAAAGTATGGCGCCTTTGCTCAAACTTATATCCCACCGCTGCCACCAACTTGTAGCGGTCTGGTTTGCTGATGTGGGGCGGGGAATTACAAACCCAAACGTAGGCAGAACGGCGACGAAGAAATCACACAAAAGCACGCCGTGGTTAAAGTTCTAGCAATTAAGCACAAACTATTATTTTCAGCATGAAGGAGTGGTGTTGCATCACCCACCTTAAGGACTTCTTTGGTAACTCAATATATGACTGTATGGTAAATTCAACAACTCAGGATTTACTGATGTGGTGCGAGGCGCAATATGTATCTGACCAAGTATTAGGTATCTGACCACCACTAAACAACAGTAGTTAAATAAAATCAGGGTACATAAAAGATACATGAAGATACACAACAATGGCAAGTCAAGCACGATCAGAAGCACCTTAAAATTACACAATGTAAAACTTCATGAACAACATTCTTTGGTAATACCACATTTTGGTGTAGCTGACCACCTTAAGGCACCTTAAGCTTGTGTTAATGGTGTTAATGTGTGTAAGGAATCAGTGTATAAGCTCTTTGGTATAAATTGCAGTGTGCCGTTTTATGCATGCCACTATTAGAGTGTGAAGGTGTGGTACAACACTCTCAATAATACTCAAAATCACAGTGTTAAAAGTTACAGACTGCAAAATGCCCTGCCCTTGTATGGAAACTTGCAATCACCTGTGTGGATCAAGTACTAGGTTATCAATGCCAAGGTAAGTATGCTACAATGCAGGTGGGTTCATTAATTCCACCAAGGGGTTTCTATTTGTGGAGTGTGGAAGTTTACTGTGCAAGTTGAGTCACATGTCATGTCAACTAGTACAGTTATGGTACTTTAACATGTGTTTTGGTCAACCTTGGCCCTCAACCTCTATTTTGAAACATTCCTTAGTTTCCTATACTCTTCTTCCACGTATAAGAGTCTCTTGAATCTCCTTAGGCGGCAGTAATCAAGTAAAATGCTGCACTTGTTGTGCAAAAGCAGCACATGTTTGGAAAATATTTTATCGCGGGTACATGCTTCAATTTTCCAAGAAGTGCTAATCACAGCCTGTGTGATGACTGTGTTTCTATCTTGTATCTAAGTAAATGAGTAAATGCTAAATGTGCCGTGGTATTCTTGGGAAAAGTTAAATAGTAACCACAGCAATAAAACAACATACAATATGAGCAAATATATTATCAAAATGTCAGCACTCAGTACACTTGACCAATTATTTAAGCCATTAGTTGAGAAAAGTGACCTCCAAGAAACATTATTTTCAAGATAGTCTCACACACGTTGTCTCCGGCTATCCTTCAATGTAAGTTACTGTATATGCCAGTATAATACATCCGTGTAAGAGCCTGAATATATAGGTGAGGCTCTTACAACTCACTGGTTGTGCTAAGCAGGGGTTGCCGGACATAGCTGCAGGCTGAAAACACTTGCCAAAAAAGCAATTTCCGTTACAATACACACATGAAACATCATTGAGTTTACGCATTAACGTTCTTTCTTTTGTTTTGCTGGAAGGTATACAATTATTCCAACTCTTCGATCGCTATACCTCTATACCGTGTGTCCAAAAAAACCGCATCACTTGGTGACAGCGGTAAATAAGTTTTGAACAAAAGCTTGTTGTTAGGCAAGATGAGACTGTTAGTTAGTGTCCTTGTAAACGTCATAGTTTCTATAGACCGTATTCAATAGCCAGCCATGTTGGTGGACAAGATAGACGCATTCCAGTACTACAATACATTCACCTGTCAATGATCCCTGCGCAATCGCTAAACATGGATCGATTGACAGCTGAATGTATTGTAGTCCTGGAATGTATGTATGCATCTTGTCCACCAACATGTCCGGTGGCTGACGTCATATTGAATACGGTCTTTTTACTTCAGATCAATAATGCGTGAACAAGACAGATTCATTGGTTTGCAACTTTCATTGCCACAATGAAAGTTTTACTTTTATACTTATACTCAACATCCATCAATCAAAAGCACAATTTTAAATGCTGACAAATTTAAAAGATATCAAATTTTGAATCTCTCGAATCTATACTGTTTCCTCTTTGTAGACTTCTCTTAAAAGGAGCACTTCATCGCATGTCTGTAGTTCTTGAATAAACATAATTGCAGAAAAAGTTTGCGATGAAAAACATAGTTATATTATACGCTGCTTGGGGAATAGAAAGATGAACTTAATTATTGTTTGATTTACGGTTCTTGAGTTTGAGTATATTGCCAAACTTTCATGTTTTATAATAAAAGTTGCAAACCAATGGATCTGACTTATTCACGCTTTATTGATTTGGCGTGAATAGTTAATTATGCAAGTTACCCGGATGGTCCTGAGAAGCTTGAGTGTCAACCCTGGTGCCACTGTGTCATATGCTGAAGTAAGGCCCACAAAGATGACGCCTGCCTTACGATGCTTTTCAAAGATCAATATCATTTGAGAGGTTTACAATCTGATGGACAGTGCTCCGGCCATGGCGAAATCCTGCTTATTTGTCAGGCAAATGGGATTCGACGACTGGGTCCAGGGTCAGCCTCTCAATGAGTTTGAAGGAAACACACAGTAGTGATATCGGGCGGTATCGGGCGGTAGGTCTTGGGCTTGTCAGCAGGCTTGTTTGGTTTGGGGAATGCGATGATTGTAGCCCTCCTCCAGATCTTTGGTAAGGACTGGTTGGTAAGGCAACATATGTAGAACTCCTGGAGCCATTCAAGACCCCGTGTGCGGAAGTGCATCAGGATCTCCGCTGGTATATTGGTATATTATCAAGCCAATGGTCCTTTTCACTCGTGAGCTCATCTAGTGAGAAGGGTGTTGAAAGTGACCCGTCCACGACGAATTTTGGTGATATCCGACGAATTTCGACGAATTTTGGTGATATCCTTTTTAACAGAACGAGTGTGATCCTTATCAATATCCTTTTGGCGAGTAGTTGCTCAGCAACTGAGCTGGCAACTGAGTTGCTCAGCAACTGAGCTGGCAGACACAGGACATTTCAATGGCTTGGAAAATCTGCCGGTGAGGCGGTTTATAGTCTTCCAGGCCTTCCTGCTAGAATGAGTGAAAAAAAAAAAAAAAAAAAAAAAGCCATGGCGAAATCCTGCTTATTTGTCAGGCAAATGGGATTCGACGACTGGGTCCAGGGTCAGCCTCTCAATGAGTTTGAAGGAAACACACAGTAGTGATATCGGGCGGTAGTTCTTGGGCTTGTCAGCAGGCTTGTTTGGTTTGGGGAATGCGATGATTGTAGCCCTCCTCCAGATCTTTGGTAAGGACTGGTTGGTAAGGCAACATATGTAGAACTCCTGGAGCCATTCAAGACACCGTGTGCGGAAGTGCATCAGGATCTCCGCTGGTATATTGGTATATTATCAAGCCAATGGTCCTTTTCACTCGTGAGCTCATCTAGTGAGAAGGGTGTTGAAAGTGACCCGTCCACGCCAGGGTTCGAAGAATTTTGGTGATATCCTTTTTAACAGAACGAGTGTGATCCTTATCAATATCCTTTTGGCGAGTAGTTGCTCAGCAACTGAGCTGGCAGACACAGGACATTTCAATGGCTTGGAAAATCTGCCGGTGAGGCGGTTTATAGTCTTCCAGGCCTTCCTGCTAGAATGAGTGAAATCAATTCCCCGGGGCGTTTCCTCCCAGTGCTCATGACGTTTCCTGTCCAAGCGGTTTGTTAGATCTGAGGCCTTGGATGCCGCTTCTTCCCCGGGTTCAGAATTCAGAAATCATTGTAAAGAACTCCCATTCTCCATCCCAGAATGGGATATAACTGTGAATTCAAATCCGCATCAACATCCGGCGTAACCTGAGTACTAGTCTCTTTCAAAGACTTGCGTTAGGAGGACGCTCTTACGCAAAAAGACTTGACTAAAGCAGCGCGGTTATAGTCGGGGCCACATGTGTTCCAGTGGGCTTTGAATGTTTATTTTCCGTTCTCTATGGGAACTTGGTAAAGGTCCATGGCCCGATCGCTAATAGCCAGGGACCCTAGATTTTACCGGAAGTTGTCAAAATTTTCATGTCTGAAGAAAGCTACAATTTTTCTCATTTACCCTGTGAAATCTTAGGACTAAAGGATGTTTGGTTTAGATGCTATGAGCAAAAACGTGCCCTATTTTGGTCGACCAATATTATCTTTACACAGTATTTAATGGGACTTACAAAATGACGTTTTTAGCTCCCATATTAAAACAGATAGAAATACCAGCGTGGAACTTTAGAGATCGAGTTTTTTGGGGGGGTGTCAAGGTCATTCAATTAAGATGAAAACCTTATACAATTAATTCGGACCATCCTCCTTTAATTATAATATGATTGAGCAAAAAATGATGGTGCCATTTTATTCGAGCGTGTGTTCACCATTTGGCGTTCAAATTAAGTATGACCTCATAATTCAAAATGAAAATACACCAGTACTCATTATTCAAGATTAAAATACACCAGTACTCATTTAGCTTCCTTTATCATTCAATAACACAGTCAAGATGTTAATGTTAAAAACAATTAAAAACATGCAGCATTCCTGCAGTATTCAAGATGCCATCCAAAATATGAAAATCGTTGAAAATGCGGCATATTGGGCGAAAATAATCATTAATATAGGGGGAAAATACACATTTATTTTCAAGCGCCAATCTGCTGACTCAAAAACAATGTTTAAAGTTGTCGGTGGGCTTTTGAATAATTCAGGGAAAGTGTTACCAGCACGCAAAAATAATGAGTAATGATTTTGCTGTATATTTTTATGAAAAGGTATCTAAAATCTACTCTGGTTTGAGAAAAGAACAATCTGGTTCTGGTATTAGTGATACATACAAAGGGACTGTAACATGTTATCTGAGTTTAACCTTGTGTCAGAAGATGAAGTTGCAAAACTCATCAGTAATGCTGCAACTAAAAGTTGTGTGCCAGAAACTATTCCAACATGGTTTGTCTGTTTTTGTACCAATCATAACTCGTATCATAAATGGATCTTTGTCAACAGGTATTTTCCCAAGCTCTTTAAAACATGCTGTGCTTATCCCGCTTATCAAAAAACAGTCCCTGAACCCCCAAGAACTAAAAAACTACCGTCAAGTTGCAAACATTAAATTCATATCCAAACTGATAGAAAAAACAGGTGGTAAGTAATATCAATGACCACATGTTAACATACGCTTTGGGTGACGAATACAGTCTGCTTACTGTTCAGGTCGGAGTACAGAGACTGCTCTACTGAAAGTGAAAGATGACATTTTACAAAATATTTACAATCAAAAGGGTGTTTTTCTTGTGTTGTTAGACCTTAGTGCCGCTTTTGACACTGTGAATCACAGCGTTTTACTTAGTAGGATGGAAAACGAAATCGGCATTACAGGAGCAGCCCTCAAATGGTTCACATCATATTTCAGTGGAAGGTCAACATGTGTTTTAATAAATGGGACTTACTCAACATCACAGGACATGGATTATGGATTACCACAAGGATCAATTGTTGGACCAAAGTCATTCACTATATATACTATTCCAATTGGACGTATCATCAAGAAACACAAATTAATGTATCACATTTATGCAGACGACATTCAAATTTACACCAGTTTTGTTCCTTCGGATTCAGCATCTGTTCAGTTGGCTCTGACAACGCTTGAAATGTGAATCAATGATATTAAAACATGGATGACTGAAAATATGTTGAAACTAAATAATGACAAAACTGAGTTCTTTGTTGCTACCTCATCTTATTATAGACGGACAATGCCTAGTGTCCAACTTCATATCGGTGACGATGTTATTACTCCATCGAAGAACATCAGAAACCTGGGCATTATTTTCGACGATGTCATGTCCATGTCTTCTCAGGTGACTTCTTTATCATGTAGTGTCAACTTTCATTGGGATATTCACCAATAACAAAAACGGCCCATTCGTTGATTTATGGATTCAGATACCTGCAGCAGTGTTGTAAGGTCCCTTGTTTTGTCCAGATTGGACTATGGAAATGCACTTTTGCTTGGAGCTAATATATGTTACATAAACAGATTACAACGTCTTCAAAACTGGGCTGCCAAAATTATTTTTTGTGCTTCAAAACACGACCATGCAACTATTTTTCTTAATAAACTTCACTGGCTACCTGTGAAAGAACGCATTTATTTCAAGACATTGCTATATGTATTTAAATGCTTAAATGGACATGCACCATCATATCTCACCTCTTGCCTCACATTGTACACACAAGCTCGTACAGGACTCCGATCAGCATTAGACAATACTCGCCTTGCTGTGCCAAAATAGCATAGAAAGGCACTCCAATCTGCTGCAGATATTTTTTTTTCTCTTACAGCCCCCAAACTCTGGAATAATTTACCCATCTCAATTCGCACAGCCAATTCGTTGTCAGCTTTCAAAAAGAGCTTTTAAACTCATCATTTCCCAAAGTGTTTGTTGATTTTGTTGTTTTCTCTGCTGTTGTTAACTTTACTTTTTTGCTGTAGTTGATGTAGGCGCCGTGATATTTATTGAAATGGCGCGGTATAAAAATCATATGTATATGTATATAAGGGCCATCGTAGCCTTACAACCAGCTTTATCTTGCTTCAGATCCAGGATGTCTCCAAAATGTCTATCAAAATAGCAAAATTGTGAATAAATTCACAATTTGACCAGATATACTAATTTTGTTGAAGAAACTACGCAATTATATTCTAAGGGCATCGTAAACTCTTGTCAGGCATATATTTCATATCATCTTTCCTTAGTTCGAAGTTATCAGTCAATAATGAACGTCTTCAAATTTAAAAAAAACAAATCTACAATTGACCATCTGGATATATTTAGTTATATCATCCAGAAATCACGATAAAAATATGAATTTAAGTATGAAATAATAACGACCATGAAAATTAGAAACTCACGTTTATTATATTATGGTTTGTTAACATACTTAAAATGAAAAATTATGGCAATATGCCTTCCTTTTAGTTCTTTAAACCCACGAATTGCCATGTATTTGTTATCACTTGACTAACATCTTGAAATTTAAGCCTTGTTACAAATAAAGTAATATTAATATAAATCTCTAGTAATCAAAAACATGTCTCATACACCAATTTTATAACAATATCTGGATGATATATATATATATATATATATATATATATATATATATACTCAGTAGATATAATTACAGACATATGGTTAATTTGTAGGTTGGAAAAGTCTGAAACGGCCAACGTATTGTTCACAATCTGAAATTTCTCCATTGTTATCAAAACGGAAATACCAGACAATAATTTCAAATGGTTAACGACATAATCTTATCTTACCATTTAATATACACATTTTGTAATATTTTTGGATGATATAACCAAATAAATTACATAAAATATGGTAATTTTAAGGTTTTATCTTTAAATGTGCCCGTTTTCGCCGCCATCTTGAATTTAAAGACGCTATCAAGATGGGAACTCCAGATAAGAGTTTGTAATGGTCAAAGAAAGATACCCTACCCCTTCAGTAACACATCCATGGTACGTGAACGTTTTTATGAGTATCCATTTTATACGTCATATTAATTTGCATAATATATTATAAATGCTCAGAACAAATTGGCACCATCAATTTTTTTATAAAGGTCGCTAACGACGCTGGGCGGGAACACCTCATATGTGGCAGTGACCTTTAAAGCAAAACCTCACATGTAGCCAAAACGATAACATGACAAAACCTCCATATGTAACATTTTATCGAGAGACACCAAAAACTAAATAATTGCTGTAATGCCATGCACAAGAAAGGTTTTCCTTTCCTAATATATTTAGGTAATTAATTTACTCCAGATTCCCTGAAATAAAGTTCCATATGAATTTAACTATCATATTTTGGCATGAAATTCAAGCTAGAACCCGATGTGACCAATGCATATGAGGTTTAGCATTGGGGCCCACTTTTTACATATGAGGTTTTTTGCATTTGACCTCTGGAGTTACATATGAGGTTTTTCCGCCCAGCGACGTATGTATATGGACCCTATAAAAAAAAAACAAAAAAAACACGAAAGGCCCACGGGAACCTTACATAAGGCCCTGAACTATTAATCCACTAACCCCGACGGATTTTTGAATCATAACTTTTTCTAAAATTATCATATATTACTAAGATTTATGGAATGGTTAAGAGGTGAAATTTGTAATTTCCCTGGAACAATCTACCGTAGAAAATCTGATTTTTTTAATTGTAGTTTATCATTCATTCTATATTTTCTTTAGAAATGCCATGTTTACCTATTGGTCTTCCTGAATGCAATATTGGAATGGTAGTTGTTCTACCTCTATTCTGATCTTCTGACATGGCAGGAGGCATCTGCTGCATGCAGTGGGATGAATAGCTGCTGGCTATCTGTCTGAACCAAACAATGAAGAGGAAAAACGTACAGTGCAAGCCGTTACCATCTAGCGTAAATATGCTTGTAGGATGCATCCACATACCAAGCACGATATGGATTGTCCCTGACGTTCAATCATAACGGACTTAGCAAAACACCAGGTTGTATATTCTATTAGTGTCCACGAATTTTCATTATCATTTTTCATTCATGTACTGTTCCTTCTTCGTGGTAATAAGTGTAATGTAGGAACCTCTTTCTATTCATTTTAGTTTTTTGGGCACGTTTACCTGCTTTTCATATAGGTGAATGATTGTCGATTTCTGCTAATAACTCGGTAAATTGAATAGAATGGGGTTACGCGGCAAGTTACTGGTGTTGGTTCTGCACAAAGGTCGGTCGCAGTTTGCCAAAACAACCGTTCTCTCATGAGTTTTGTTCACATTCGTTCCCTTTCGATAAATGATCTATAAGGGCAAAGTTATTCAACACACGTATAACCTCTACCTTTATTTATTCGTGAAAGAAGACAGGTAATTTGTGTCCACATCATGAGCATAGGGTACATTTTTGTGACCGGGTCACTTGCCTGCCCGACTTAGAATTCGGCAGCCTTTTACGTAAAAAAGGACATTTTCATATGCACTTTCTTCGATCAATCTGCTGAATTCTGATAGGGTCAGGCACAAGTTGGATCACAAAATGTACAACCCCTGAAAAATAGATTAATCTTAATCGGGGTGGTGTTATAGCACCTAAGGCTTTTTAGCTGCATGGATCTGCAGTTCCAGAAGAAAAAGGAATCTGAGTGTTTTGGACCTCTGCTACCGACGGTTTTACTTATCAAAGCCATTATTTGCTGGAGTCAATGAATCATGATGTACATCCTTTAGTCACTGAATATTCAGGCACAATTGAGATGGCATTTACTTCTAGAAAATGTGCCATACTATACTGAGAACCACGTAGAACTGATTTCCTATTTTAGAAAAAATATTTTTGGAGAATATTACTTTCCAGGGTCTCCACCTTTCTCCTTATCCGAACATCTTTTTCTCTTTGGCCTCGGTGGCCTAATTGATAATTGTTAAGTGACAATTTGTATGCATTTGTTTCTCATAAAAGTCGGATCCCGACTTTATTAGTACAGCAAAACAGTGGTAAATGTCATCTTCAAGTGCTCTTTTTAAAGCCTAAATGTCTGCTTTTCACAAAGAAAGAATCTAATGTTGTTGAGATGAACCTAATACTAGCATTTAGACACAAATTGGGCATTTTTGTTTTGGAAAAATAACTGATAGTGGCTTTAATTTAACTACCTTCTTGTAACTTTGATAAAACTATAATATCCCTGGTCAAACATAAGTAATTCAACACATGCCTTTCCCTTTTTTTCTTTTGGCGCATATCGTCCGTACTGATCACACTATAATCCGTCAGAAGAACCCTGGCCGGC
This sequence comes from Ophioderma brevispina, assembly GCA_023653785.1. Classification (NCBI taxonomy): domain Eukaryota; kingdom Metazoa; phylum Echinodermata; class Ophiuroidea; order Amphilepidida; family Ophiodermatidae; genus Ophioderma; species Ophioderma brevispina. The sequence goes on along the minus strand of JAMKCH010012461.1, from coordinate 48,207 downwards.
TCACAAGCCAAACCCTGAGACAAGTAATATATCCTAATTTAGGGCCTATAGACCAGTTACATCCCACCGTCACTTCTTTTGTTGCCTGCGGATCCATGCCTTCGCAATCGTTATGACCCCTAGTATTGACACTCTGACATCTACAATTGCATAGTGTGTAACATTCAGTCCGACCTATTTCAAGATACCAGGCCCTAACATGTTTACAAACATGCTGTTAACTGTCTATCTATCGCATACACGTATGTCACTATGCTGTAGTTTAACGGCCATTATGGCGTGTTCCTGGGCGTTCCCATTATTTCATTACATTATTATTATTATTACATTATTATGGAGGGCACGTGTGGACTGTGGATTGAGCCTCCCATTGGATTGAGCGCTTGCCCCACACCCTGAAGGTTGTAGTTTTCGAGCCCCGCTGCGGGCAACGTGTCGTGCCCTTGGTAAGGCGAAGTTTACCTCAATGACTCCTCTTCACCCATGTAAATAAATGGGTACCAGCATTATCAATGCTGGTAATGTAACAGACCGCGTTGTGTGAGGAGGGTGAAACACCCACATTATTAAGGAGGAGTCCTTGGCCCAAAGCTAAGGGAAAGATAGTGGCGCTTCCGCGTACGGCCTTGCTTACACGACACTTTACATACACCTAATTATTTTTTAAATAATTAGCGACTAATAAGTACCCGAAACCAACTTTGTTTTTTAACCCATGCCTTTCCATCATCCACCTATATACATCGATTGTTTACAATTACACGACATGATCTTACCCTCAAGCGGAACACAGGGAAACACACACAAAAGCCTGTATACAAAGCCACACACCGCAGTAAAAGGTGTAAAGAAGTTTCAACTGGAATCGATTGCCCTGTTGTTCCACATTGTAGCGGACTGTGAGTCCGGAGGGCTATGTCTCTGCCACACCGGCCACAACTAATGAGTCTCACATCATCCTTTAGGGACGATTACCGTATGAACGTAATAAAAGTCCGCCGGGAGTTTGGATCCATATACCACAACGGAAAAAGCGCGAACTAATGTTGCGTTGAAAGCCAATTGAATTCAGTGCCCTATTCTTTGCCGTTGTAGCTGGACTATGAACAACGGCCAAACTATAATTACTCGGTCTTGTTTCCCCTAGCCTTGGGAATATATCAAAATTTGCTATCATGAAAATATTCATTATATCTAACTAAATTATATTGCCTACACCATCTTTCCACCAACGAAACACAACTCTAGATCAACCGTTTTGGAGTGCAGTCTTCTAACGGTCTCTTCTTACTTTCATGGAAATATGCCCACAAAGATCATTTTGTGAAACCCCACTACAACGAATTCGGTTTATTCCGGTGCTGAAATATCCTGACTTTTCTTTTCGTTGTTTTTGATTGTGTTTTGAAAAGAACATTAATATAGGGTAACAATCATTTTAAGAGCCTTTAGTATATTTTTCTGTTATTTCGTGGTTTCTCTAGGGTTTTACCCCTTGAATGGAAAAACAAAAGGGCAGAGCTCTACAAATGATGGTGGTGCCGCCTCTTCTAGCGCCGTGATGGCAATACCAAGGATATTATGAGGGAGGATCCTGTTCGCATACAGGTGAGGGATTCAACATTTCAGTGCACAAAGGAAATCCAGTTTTTTTTAGGGGGGATTATAGTTTTACAAGGTTTAGTTAACTTAGTATTAAGGTTTCTAGAAAAACTCCTTGTCCACCAATAGACCGGGCCAATAGTAGGGGGGGGTAATGTAAATAATAATAAATAATGTTTTGGAAGGCTGGTTCCGGAGAAAACACATTTACCCCCTGCAGATGAAATAATGGTCATGCCAGTTCGGGCCGGTGCTATGGCCTGTTTACCTTGGTGCACTATGCCTTTTTCCCCCACTCGTGGCGATGGGCTTGTAATTGTGCAACCAATAAGACTCGCCTTTTATGTTCATCGATATGTTAAGGAGTGCATTCAGGTGAGTCACTACACTGTCAGACTCCGATCGAATAGGGTCATAAAAATTTTCCCACCCTCCCCTCCCGTCTAAATATACGCTTTTCACTTACATGAAGGAAGTGGGTGTGGTTTTCAAAATGTATGTTGTCATTTTTGCACATTCTTTTTATAAGATATAATTTTTCAGGCATTCAGCTGTGCCCTTTTCCCATGCTTGTGCATTAGTTCAGTGTTTTTTCGTCGTCGCACGGCATCTTCGCAATTTTGCCTCCCTTTTTTGGATGCGTACTAGCTCAATCTCTTTGATCAACGTTACACTGGCGTGCAATTTTATATGACAATCAACCACTGAAGTTAAGAAAGTTTTTATTCTAGCCTTGTTAGTTTTAATTTTTACTTATTTTTGTAATTATCAATGTGATTGATGACAGTTAATTTATCAATGAATAATTAAGGTACTAGTGGTGTCAACTTACGGACTTTGGGGTTAGTGTCACCCATATTTGAACATTCTAGTTTATTCTAAGTTATCTGCATTAAACCTATTCTGTACAAATCATTCCGAAGGCAATTTTCAATGAGGGAAAACAAAAATTGCATGGATAATTCATTCACAATACATTTTGTCTACTAAAAGTGACTTATTTTAAGAAGTTGAAATTTGTTGTCTACTAATTTGATTCCTTTTTCACTAAATATACACTTTCAATGGTGCTAAAGGTTTCCAGCTATTATCTGTGATTGATACGGTTAATTATGTAATAAGTCAGGTCTAGGGATTGTCGCTTTGGGGAAGCTTTGGGGTTAGTGGTCGACCATATTTTACGGCTCTTTCTTTTAAATTTGCCCACAGGATAGTTCCACTGGTGGATAGATCTAATGTAGTGTGACCTGGTCCCAATGTATATGCTATTCAGGGGTCCTAGGTAGCTAATGCGCGTGTCACTTAGGGAACTTGGGGGTTAGTGTCACCCATATTTTGAATAGCCTACTTTTTATATTAAAATTGCCCACAGGTTAGTGTCACTGGGGAGTAGATCTAGGTAGTGTCACCGGGTTCCAATATATATTTTGAATAGCCTACTGTATATTAAAATTGCCCACAGGTTAGTGTCACTGGGGAGTAGATCTAGGTAGTGTCACTGGGTCCCAATGCTTGGTTTTTCACGTATCACCTCTTATATTAAAAAAAATAACTCCTTGCTCTGCTGAGCCTCCTAAATGTTCGTACAGTATCTGTACGATGTAATGCAAGGCAATATTTTTGTCACATGTGTATATTGTAACTTAATAAATTATGATCCTATTTGATGGCTGACACGTGCGGCAAATCTCTGTTTGCGCCTTAATTTTTTCATCTGTCTGGGGGTAAAAGAAAGTAATGCCAGTTGCTCACACCTACAAATGTGAGATACCATATATTGACAAATTTATCCACTCCAATCAGCACCAAAAGGCCCTTCCAAAGTAATAATATCAATTCAATAAAGGAAAATAACACAATTTGGTTTGTGCTTCATTTTTCTGGTATATTTTGATCCAGCCTAAGAGAAAACGTACATTGGGTACAGATTAATTAGTATGAATGTCGTTAGAACAAGCAACCATGCCCTAATCAAACGAAGACCAGTTCTAGTTAGCGATTTGGTCGCTTTCGTTAGAACCTGACAAATATCTCAAAAACTACCATTTTAAAGCATGATAGAATAGGACCACTATCCTGGTCCTAATTCTGTAGAAATATTGAAGATTTATGGCACCGTCATCTGCATCTGTTGAGCTGGCAGTTTGAATATATATTAATATATAAACTCACATTCAAGCCTAAGGATCAAAGAACACACAAAAAGAGAACCAGGAAGAGAAACATCACCTGGTACAATTCACCATTCGATTTGAAGGTGAAAACCAACGTTGGACATCAATTCCTTACAATCGTAAACGATATAGCTTCCCGAAAGGACATGCCCTACAGCAAATTTTCAATAGGAACACGCTGTCTTACAGCTGCAAGCCAAACGTGAAATCAGCTGTAGACGCTCACAACAAAAAATAATGAAAACACAAGCACCGAAACCTGAAGAGAAGGCATGCAACTGCAGAAAGAAAAGCAAATGTCCGCTAGAAGGAAAATGCAGAGCATTCAACATTGTCTACCAGGTCACCGTGAAATCCGAAGAAAGAAAAGAAACATACGTGGAACTAACCAAGAACGAGTTCAAACAAAGACTTGCAAACCATCAACAATCATTCAAGAAGGACGCGCACAAATACCAGAGAGAACTCTCAAAGCACGTTTTATTAGGGGAGCCAGGACCACCTCCTTTGCACCCCCCCAGAACTAAACCAAACCAAATTTTTAGTTTCCTTTTATGACCCCAAAACATAACCAGGATGGTCCCAGAATTTAAAAGTGGCCCCAAGGGGGTTTATTCAAGATGGCGTCCAAGATGGCCGCAAAATAGGTATAAGATATAAACAACTTAATGTCAAGAAAAATCAACGAGTTCAACATATTAGATCATAATTAACATATCTGTGCCTAAATAATTTCATTCACATGTGTTAAATTCAAAATGGCGTCCAAAATGGGAAAGGAACCTAAAAAAATTGGTTTGGTTTAGTTCTGGGGGGTGCAAAGGAGGTGGTTCTGGCTCCCCTAGTATTTGGACCCTGAAGGAAAGAAAAAGATCGGAAGGTCTTGCCCATGCCCGACCGAACCCCAACGTTAGTAAACGGCGTAACTTGTGCCTTTATGGAGAAGTTCTACATTATCTGCCACCCAGAGATGATAACTTTGAACAAGAGATCAGAGTTGACTATCGCATGCCGACATGCAAATAACTTCAAGCTCAAGAACTACACTACCGTGACTTAGTACGGCGGTCCGGTAAGTATTTCCCACGGTGTAGTCTGTGTCACCAGAGAAGATAAGAAAGGAGATGGCTCGATTTTGCAATCCGATTACCCAGGATTACTCTCATTCATCAGCTCATTGTTAGGAAACTTCAAGGGCCACTCGCTTGGACCTTTGAAGTAATGTGTTCAACCGCCTCAAACTTGGCCGTTCGGAAGGTTTCACAACAGGAAGTAATTCACACGCTCCCACTAAATAGCTTATTAATTTTCCAGCTAAAAGATCTCTGCTGGCGGTTGTTCTGACTGATTGTTATTTATTTTAATCGTTGGCGAAATAATTGAGGAAATCAGTGACTTTTTAACGAAAGAAACAGCAAAATCGACCCTTTTTCGGTAAGCTTACATTGATTCAAGGTTTTGGGGGGTCCCAAAAAGATGTTATTATTTTAGCCTAATTACCAAATCCGTTATTCCTGAGGAAATAGGATATAGATGCAGATTGATAAATGCATTTTCAATTCATCTCAACCATACTTTTTTGTGTCAGAAAGTGTCCAAAGTGCCAAAATACTTTGAAAATTTGGGGTCAAAGTTGTTTATAACTGATGCAGGCGAGTACGTTTCGCTGTACTGGTCACAACCATAGTGTATAGACCCTGTGCAAATACCAATTGAAAACTGGGTAATTGGAATGCTTCTGGGATTTAATGACAGGTGTATGTAATGTTCTCCAGCAAGTAGTACAAGTCTTTTGTCCAATCGATTGGATTTAAGCCGATTGAGATGAATAGACGGTTGAAAAGTTTATCTTTTGAAGTAGCAGTCGAACCACCTCCTTCTTTCTCATCTTCTCTGGTGTCACAGACTGCGAAAGATATTATTTAAATTGGTACTGTGCAAGAAATTAACGTTATCATTCCGTCATAGCGAATGTGTGTAAATGAAACTAAATCTCAAATATCTCCGGAAAACGAAGGGGTTCTATGGAGGTTTTTGCATCAGAGGGTCCGTTACTATGTTTTGTTTTAATAATTGGGTCTGAACCTATAGAACCTAGCGAGAAAATCGAACGTTTTTGTCGGGTATTTCGGTGCTCGCAGACACCGAAAAGTGAACACGCAATCGCAACGCTCGCATCCATTTTTCCCACAATGCCTTTCGGTATTATTCCAGTCTTGATAATTTACCAACACTGGTTTCAATTTACGGCAACTTTTTTTTTTTTTTCAATTTTAGAAACAGGATTACGTACTTACCGGACCGCCATAGTGACTTAGGTCGCGCGAAACTCAGTCCATACGTACGGATGCGCACGCGACTCTAACCCGTGCGCGCATATCTCACTTGCGCACAACAGATCAAAATTCCCTGATGAGAGTAGCTGATAATATTCCACCTCCTTCAACAAATTTGTAGGAATTCAATTGGAGCAGATGAACGTCTACTTAATATGATCTCCAGTTTAGACTTACATTGCTCCTCAATCTAAGTAGAGCACTCCATGAAGATATTTGATTTAACAAGAAATCGTAAAAACCTATCCATGAAAAACATAGAAGTGCGACAAGTCTTTTTTGAGTATATTTCATAGTTTGTTGATCAAGGTTTGGAAATCTTGAAATCTTGAAATAGAAGAGAACATAGAACAACATTAGTTTACATTCATATTTTATTAAGGCAGTGTTCATAAATGCGGAGGTGTGTGGAGAATTATGGGGATCAAATATATTTTAGCTCCAAAAAACGGGATCAAAACATTCAAGTTGATATTAGGTTGTGATCAAATGGTTTTAAGAATATTTTTGCTCCATTCAAAACAAAACTTTTCCAATGTATCAGTATTTTTGTTATTATTTAATGTCGTTGTCAATACCCAAGTATTATCATTTATTGTGAACCACATTGGAATTACAAATTGTTCCTATCATCTTTGCAAGAGTAAATGTATGTAGGAAAGCGACTGTTGCGAGGCTTTTGCGTTTCGCGCGGGAGGGGATACCCTCTCGCAAACAACCTACGGTCATCCAGACAAATCATTCTCTTTTTAAGACATTTTATTGCAGTAGGTTATTGTAAATTTTCCTCCAACAATTTCTTTTTAATGTAAGCGTTTCACTGAATTTGAGATATGAACTCTCCACGTACATGTATGCGTACATATCGTCACGAATCTTCCAAACAGGCCAATCGACCAAAAGTCACATTTCGAGATATCGGCGATTTGAAGTTTTAGAGAATTATGAACTTGCATATCTAAAATTGGAACCTATTTCATGAAAATGATTTTATGTGTACATTGTAGACATTAAAAAATACTTCATTTTGAGCACGTTTTCCATTCAAGTAAACTTTGTTTTCCTTGTCAAATTTAATTACAAAGTGAGTGATTGGTCTGTTTGGGAAAACTAAAAAACGTCCTCGGTTTCTATGTCACAAAGGAGACGAATGCACATTCGTCTGTTTGGCGTACTCAAAAGAGTCGATCGATTGCCTCAGACGGTGGTATTGAACATGTTGAACATACTTTTGCCTGCGGAGGGCGCTAGAAAGGACTATGGTTTTCTGAGGCGTCATTGTCTATACTGCAAAATAATGTGCATGAAGATTAGAAATGAGGACATGATGAGGTGGTTTCTTTTTTTAAAATTTTGAAATATATCTATTTAAATCAACTACTTAATACCGAATGTAAAATAATATACTTCAGCTATAAATATACATTAATTTGAATGGAAACCTGTAAAAGCTTTGGATTTTACGGCGTTTTGTTAGCCGAATTGAGTCAGAATTTCTTGTGAAATTCATAGCATATTTCATGTAAAACTTAGTACTTCATGTTTTGCAGTAAATTCCAACTTGTAGCATCGGCCCACATATGTAAAATACACTACGGACATCCAAAGCGTATGTCTAACGTTTGAACCCTGGGTTTGTGAATAATGATGACATAAAACTTTCATAAACGTTAAAGTGACAGGGGAGATTTTTTTAGGATTACGAATTTCTCTCCAAATTGCCACAGGATGATATGTAGACCACAAACCAAGAACGTTCGAAGGTTTATGGACAAACAAGATACAAACGAAGAAAACAGCAAACCTGTTTAATTGCTGATATCGTAATGTCCCAGAACACGTGCTTTGACTTTTGTCGTGCACGACAGAATGTACTAAATAATCATATTATTACATAAAGACGGGTATTCGGCTTATTACCACCCTTCAGTTTGCCCGACTTGCTTAAAATCCCCTTTTTTGGTGCCAAATATTTGAGTAATGGATAATTGACATATACGCTCCTTTTCAAACACCCAATTTCGGGAGTGAATTACCAACATGCCTGCACGACCACATGAACATCACAGACACTGATTTTGGTACCTTAGATAGCTATGGTCCTCCTCTGTCCAGTGAGATCAAAATTAGTACCAAAATGACGAGCATTATGCACAGTGACGTCGTAATTAGATATCAGCAAAACTGCCAATTTCCATCTAGACAGAGGGTAGAATAGGGGCAAATTTCTTCGCCAAAAAAGGTTGAATATCATATTTCATGCGGTTTTTTATCTATGCTCAACATATGACGTCATAATGTGGGATGTTGGTATTTATTTGATACCATTGGAACGAAGAAAATCTAAGCTATATTGGTACCAATTACAGGAATCGATGTTCAGGGACGAATATCACAGGGAGTGGTAACCACCCCACCCCCTTGGGATTGTTACATAACATGGATCCTCAGGTAGACGGAGGGTTAATGGGCTTTTAAATTAATCATGTAAGTGACTTTAAATATTGTAAGCTATCTTACTGGGAATCAACCTGGGTCCCTTGATATGAACACCAATATCTATATAAAAAAAGGTGACATCACTCTTTCAAGGAGTGACTTTAGTGACCAGTCTTTATAAGAGTGACAATTCATCGAGGAAGAGTAATGATACACAAAATTACTCTTTAATAGTAAAAGGTAAATTTAACCTCAACAAAGACTGGTCCATAGAGTCACTCCTTTGAAAGAGTGATTTCCACTCTTTTCCAAAATATGCTACCTTAAGGGAATATATACGAACATTGAATTTTATTGTACATTATTTTCCTTCAAAATTAATATAATTGTAATTAAAATGGACAAATATCATACCCAAAACGTGAAAGGGTTTTTTTCAACAAGAGTTTTTTGAACTACTAAAAAAAATATTGAAGTGAAATAGTTACGTTCATATAGGTGCTTGTTTGTGTCCTTTCTGGGTTTGCAAATTATCCTGTTGTCTAACTTTGAATTTTCACTTAGATGATTTGAATCTATTTTTAACTTTATTAAAACTCAACAATCATTAATTTGCATCCACAGTGTAACGAAGTAAATGGGTACTATTTTTGTACATTTACCGTGACTCAATACATGTACATTACACTTCTCAATTAAATAAGGAAAAATTTGGAATTATTATATCAAACGTATAGTTGTATCATTACAATAAAGAACCTTAAACTATTATGTCTACAAACAATAAAAAAGAATAATAAAACAAAACTCAACTGGCCACGATTCAAAACTGACAAACGTAGGCTCCTTTTTTTTGGCCGTGCTCCGCCCGGATCGTCGCTTACAATCTACGTCTAGTAAAGACAACGGCTAAAAGGCATATTTTTTGTTTATAACTAGGCATCTTGTTTTATGAAATAACGTGCGCTGAAAAATTTAACAATGCCTCACAATCAAAAGAAGTACTATTCAAAATACTTTTTTGTCCATTTTTCCAGACCTATTACGACTAAATTTATAAGAGATATTATGGATTTCAATTATAAGGTTCAATTACATGGAAAACCTGTACCTCTTATAGGACCATCTGGCAGCAATTGTGCCAGACAAAATACCATAAACTACAGCTTAATAGTTTCCATTCACTTCTCTTTTGCCGTAATGCATTGTTTTAAAACAACAAATTAAACTGAATTTTACTGTATATGCACCGTACATATTGGTTGACATTTGTATATAGCCCCATACTTACTTAGGGTTTCGTTACGGCTTTTTATTTTCTACACTTCAAGAACACTCTCTGGCTTGTAATAACTCAACTCGCCAAATATATAGTTTTCAGTGGTTTTGATTGAATCAATTTTTACATATATGTCTTTTTCACAGTAATTATGCGGGGCAGAATTGCTATCAGAAAATACTGCACAATTTATAATATTTTTTTTAGTGTCGCAAAATCGTCCTCAGATACAGCTATATTGTACTAATATAAACCTCGACCAGACTTCTATAGTGTCAACCCATTATGATCCAGGAATGCAATGGCTTTTGGGGGGTGTATAATAATTATAATAGGGCTGTTTTGATATAGAGTGTATCGATGCGCATGGCTACAGAGCGCTAGCTCTGTAGCCATGGCGCGTATCTTCAAGGGTATCGGTATTATGTTTGCTAGAAGAATACTTTTGCAGGGTAAGTTTCTGGGGAGTTTTTAGTTATGCACAGGTAAGTTTAACAAAGCATGAATTGATGTGAACTTTCATATTTTTTTCTTAATTTATCATGATATTACTAATATCGTTGAACAAGGTTTAAGAATGATTTTTTAATGTCACTGGGACCGAGACTGCCAAGTAAATGCATGTAGTCAGTTTTCACAATTACGTTTGGAAATCCCCACTGCCCAAATCGAGCAGATGTGTCCCTACCCTCCCTGTACAGACCACATGTAATAGTCTCACATCTTGACGATTACGGCTGTCAAACCATAGAACAGAAATGCATTCTGCTTTGGCCGTATTGTAGTTATAAATGGTAAGGAGATGAATAGGTTGGTGTTACGTGTCAGGTACAGGTCCCACGTGTCATATCAGATATCTGTGTCTCTTCGGGGGCGACCGATATAATCCGACTATGTTAAATCAAGGTCTTTACATATGACCCTCTGCCCCAAGTGCTTACTATTTTTTTTCCAAACGACACCGTATTTATGTCTAAACAGTACAAAATTTACCTTTTCCCTACCGATTCAAAACCGACTGTAACGATGACGATAATCGGTTGTTTTTTTCCAATGTAGGGATCCGTACGGCAGTTTTTTATTTACCTGAATGGTCCCCCGAAGCAACATAAGAAACCAATCAATTTGACGTCATCAAATCTTTATTTTTCCAAAAATTGTCTGTTATTCCATAATAAATTCCTTTTTAAGATTCAACATCTGTATATTGTTTTCTTTAATAATTAATTTCATTGTCCCCCGCATAATGTGAAAAAAGATGGGTCCATAATTTTACAAACTGAAAACATAGTCAGCCGGCTAAAATCCCCTTACCGTGGACTGAATGAGCATGAGACGGATCCCGTGTTAGTCGTAGCAGGCTACAGCCACTTGGCGCGCGCTGCGGGGGTTATGCGTCGAGAGAGGAGATGATCTCGCAATATCCCATTGATCGATAGTCCTTAATAAGCTCCGTTCGTGGGGTTTTCAGTACAGGGGCAAAGAGACGAATGCAGATTGGTCTGTTTGGAGGACGTTCATTTGGCGTTTGGGTATGATTTCCAAAGTGAAAAATCTATTATATCTAACAATTGGAATCTATTTTTCTCAATATTTGGTATATGAAATAAGCTTGTGATATAGTATCAAAATATGCCAAAAATGCAATTTCCCCAAAATGGTCGATTGGCCCGTTTTATACCCTCCCCTAGAGGGCATATCTAGAGCAGGAGTCACGAGTCTCCATCTCGTGACGACAGGGCCGTAGCGGGGGGGTGGGTGCGGGGTGCGATGTACTACCCCATCTCCAAAATCAAAAGTCCACAAATAGATTGTGAGCGAAGAAATGACCAATAATTTTGGGCAAAATATTTCCACTTATATCCAAATTTACACCTCCTCTCTTGTGAAAAGGTCCACATTTTGGAAAAAAGGTCCACTTTTGCAACAATCTGCACCCACCCGGGAAAAACATCCTGCCTACGAGGCCTGCGTGACGATTGATTCGTTAAACAACAAAACCTCGTTGTAACATTTTATTTTTAGGTTTGCTCCATCATGTTGAAAAGTAGCCATGTCTTGTCGCGTCTAGTCCTAAGGATGTTCCAAGATGTGTGTTTTGTGCCATCTGTTGACCATGGTTAGGAGTGGCTAAGGTGACAGAAAGGGTCATTTGGACAGGGGTCAAATCAGAAGTTGCTCCAATTTTGGATAAAACGCTAGTTGTTCTTCTAGTGTATATCAATTCAGATTTCACTATAATTTTTTATTAGCATTTTCATCATCCGTACTTATATAAGATATATATATATAGATATATAATATAGTTAAAGATATTTAAAGAAATAAATAATTACAATCTTTTGATGAATAAAATGTATAGAGTTTTGTAGTGGCATGAACGCACACATTCATGAGAGGCCATAATAAGTCAAAGGGTTCATTTTGTATCATCGTCCAATGTATGGATATCATGTTATGGCGACAAAATAGGTCATAGGGCAACATAATCCATTGGCGTTGACCTTCTTTGACCCCTTATCTGGTATTTTCTTCTTTCTCTTAGCGTATCCCACAAGTCATTGTAATTGCTTGTTTGGTGGGTCAGGATTTATTCAACTACGTCCCCATGACAACGGACGCTCCTAACATGGCCCGCCTATTTGAGGCTTGGACGGGTTGGGAACAGTCAGGGTTTTCACCCTACTCTAATTCGATAACGTGTTATGTATTAGTAAACATTAACTTATCAAAACTAGAACTTTTTGTGGGTTCTTTTATCCCAGGTCATAATTTGCAAGTATTAAATGTAACAGATTACCTTTAGAGTTGCCGCCCTGAACAATTGAGATTGATTTTTTTTTATCATTTTAGTCATTTTTAATAATAATAATGTCAATTTGTAAAGCGCTGCTATCCCCGCCGCAAGCGACGCTCGTGGCGGTTCTCGGTACAACAACCAAAATACCTAAACCGTAAAATACAGTTCAAAAGCGTTTTAAGTATAATACAGTTCAAAGAGTTCTAAACATATGTACAAAATATATCTTCAAGTCAAGTTTATATAAAAGATATTTACGTGCCTCCTGTTCCACATAGTCAGTTAGCTATTCCACACCTTGGAGGCTGCAAAACCTGAAAACTCCGCTGTCTCCATTGAATGTTTTCGCAGATTTTTCTTGCAGAAGTCCCTGCTTTGAAGAGGCGTAGCCCGCGATGCCCTTGAACACATGGTTGCACTAGTTCTGCTAAGTAAAAAGGAGCCATTTCCTGCAAGATCTAAAAACAATAGGCACATTTGTATTTCAATTCTGTTCAATTGGAAGCCAGTGTAAGTCAGCTAACACATACAGGGGTTATACGATCTGTTTTCTTGGTATGTGTGATAATACGTGCGGCTAAATATTCTACATCGTTGTACGCGTGAGAGTTGTAGTTAAGTAAGTCCCATCGAGAAGGAACGGCTTGGAGTCAGTCTGGATGTGACAAATTCATACACTGCAGCCCTCGTTTAATGTTTCCGTGATTTTGGCCAATATTTCGGATTGAGCAAGGCAAGCCTTGTGATACGGCTGTCACATTGAAGTCCATGGTTTAATTTCAAACATAACCCCCAATTGCCAAACACATCATGAGCTGGGGCCTGTAATCTCCCACTATAACATGTTTTACCATTGACCCATTGCGATTGCTGCTTAGATCCGGTGTCATATATTACAGCGACCGTGTGACTGAGTGTCCTACCACCCATCTGTCTATTGTGTTTCTCCATTGATTGCTGTTATCATCATTTGTTTCAGCCCTGTACCCGATTCCTCGTCTACAAGGTCAGGTTTATTCGGTACATGTTGCTATGGTAGCTAGGACACTCTCTCATTGGGGGACCCTCAGTGTTCTTGACACCGGTCCATAGCTCAAGTATTCTGTCAAGCGTCCATTCAGCTTAAGGAATTTGATTCATCCATGTTATGATATCATCGACGCAGTCTTCAATTCTCTGAAGCGCGGAGTCAACATCTTCCGCACATGTTTTTACAGATACATAAATCTGCGAATCAGCCTTCATATAGGTGATAGTTCAAGTTGGATGTCAATTATGTCTCCCATATGGCAGAAGAGTCCTAAGTTCCACCACATCGAATCTTGTGGAAGTCCACACTTCAGTTGAGCTAAAAATCGGAGTCTCATCATTGATGCAGATAGCTTGTGATCTTACCGAGAGGTAAGATTTAAACCATCCAACGCAACACACCGCTAACACCATTTCTATGCTGAAGGCGTTGGAACAACACATCATGCCTATGGTATCAAACGCCGCCGATAATAAAGTAGTGTAATCTTTCCTTCCTCTGTGGCATGCGGAAGATCATCTGTTCTTTCAGAATGGCAGTTTACGTGCTATGAAGGCACAAATAAGCAGACTGGTAAATGTTGTTGTAGAAAGGTTACATCCCACACGTTCCAATGTTTTGCCAAGAAATGTCAAATTTGAGACTGGCCTATAATTCTTGAAAATGTTGCGGTCAAGGGTCTCTTTCTTTATAAGTGGTCGAAAATGAGCGACTTTCAAACTCTCCGGGAAAACACCAGTTTCAAGCGAGCTATTCACTAGTTTACATGATTTTGTTTGAGCCTTGCGTATAATTGCCAGAATCTCATCCTCGGTAGCAGGTTCAAAAGATGTAGGTGGTGAAGTGTTGTGTTTAGTTCGTCATATGACCAGTCATCCAGTCTCAAAACTGTCCCGGATATTCAGTGAAGAATTCTCAAAATTGGTTTGCAAGACTTTTATTCGAGGCAGCATCAGGAAGGGGAGACACTTGACATCGATGTAGAAGCTGATCAGCAATTTACAAAATTCACTTTTGATCTTTAGCGTGCACTATAAACAAGTCACTATAATATCTGCATTTTGCTTTTTGAATCAATGAATTTACCTTTTCCTTCTGTTGGGTGTATAACTGCCGATCAATTTCTAGGCGTGTCTGTCTCCATTTATGAATCAATATCAATACCACGTAGATTCCGTGTTGTAATTGACTTAGTAGAAGTAGGTGGCTTTTAAGAAACAGTCTACATGTAACTGCAAAATGATCACTTGTGATAACATCACTTACATTCATATCAGTGAAAAGTTGGCAAGCCAGACATACGATTAATTAGTAGGGTTCAAGATTATCAAACTTCTCGCGGTGAGCCCCTGAAACTTTTTTTTTTTTTTTTTTTTTATTGCCAGAATCTCATCCTCGGTAGCAGGTTCAAAAGATGTAGGTGGTGAAGTGCTGTGTTTAGTTCGTCATATGACCAGTCATCCAGTCTCAAAACTGTCCCGGATATTCAGTGAAGAATTCTCGAAATTGGTTTGCAAGACTTTTATTCGAGGCAGCATCAGGAAGGGGAGACACTTGACATCGATGTAGAAGCTGATCAGCAATTTACAAAATTCACTTTTGATCTTTAACATCACTTACATTCATATCAGTGAAAAGTTGGCAAGCCAGACATACGATTAATTAGTAGGGTTCAAGATTATCAAACTTCTCGCGGTGAGCCCCTGAAACTAATAATCAAACTAATGATACGCTAACATCTCCGTTGTCTTTTTTAACTCGCTATCTTTTTAACGCATTGTTGTCTTTTTTAACTCACTGTATTTTTATCATGGCCCGTCAGAGGACACAACCCGATGCCAGTTTGGAACACGTGTCCTTATTAGGTGAGGTATCATCGGATGTCAAGTCAGATGACATCTCAGTGCTACAACTGAACGTGGAAGGGCTCACTAGGGCAACGATCAACATCATCGAACACCTTACACAAACGCACAAAGTCACTACGATTCTCCTCCAATAGATACACGCAACTGACAGTTCCACACAGAGAGCGCTACCCATGGGATTGCCACCGTTGTTAGTAACACAGCTCAATGGAAACAAATTGCAACTTCACCTACAGAGACTCCACCCTGGAATGGGCAACGACAGGAAACGTCGTGAGCGCTGGGAAAGACGGTCCAGGGAATCGACTTCACTCATTCTGGCAGGAAGGCCCTGAACATTATAAACCGTCTCACCGGCAGAATTTTCAAACCATCGAAATGTCCAGTGACTGTCAACTCATTCGCTGAGCAACTCCTAGCAAATGGTCGTTCCAAGGACATTGATAAGGATCACACTCGCTCTGTTAAAAAAGAGATTACCCCGACGCGGACGGGTCACTTTCAACATCCTTCTCACTAGATGAGCTCACCTCTGCTATCAGCCAACTAAAGAGTGGAAAGGCCCAGGGGCCTGATAACATACCAGCGGAGTTCCTGCTACACAGCGGCCCACGACGTCTTGAATGGCTCCAGAGTTCTACACATGTTGCCTCACCAACCAGTCCTTACCCAAGATCTGGAGGAGGGCTACTATCATCGCACTCCCAAACCAAACATGCCTGTCAACAACCCTAAGAACTACCGCCCAATATTACTACTGTGTGTTTCCTTCAAACTCCTCGAGAGGATGATCCTGGCTCGTCTGAAGCCCATCGTTGAACCCATCTGCCTGACGAACAAGCAGGATTTCACCGTGGCAGGAGCACTGTCCACCAGATTGCAAAACTCACAAATGATATTGAGGAAAGCTTTGAAAAGCGCCGTAAGGCAGGCGTCATCTCAGGACCATCCCCGGACTGTCACCTTGTACAATTCATATGTAGCATGCTTGCAAACCGTAGCTTTGCTCTCAAGACCAGTGATGGGCAGAGCAGTCGACTGCTTCGTTTGAGGAACGGAGTACCACAAGTATCTGTACTGGCTCCTGTTCAATTTGTATATCAGCGATTTACGTCAAACAACATCTAGACAATATGGCTACGCCGACGATCTTGCACTTCTTCACTCGGACAGAAGCTGGACAAAAGTAGAAAGTACACTTGCTATAGATATGCCCCTACTTGCAGCATATCTCAAGACCTGAAGATTGAAGATGAGCTGCCTTCCATTTCAACACCAAAGAGGCTCATCGCCAGCTTCAAATAAACCTCAATGGAGCGCCTCTGCCATACAATCCCACACCAACCTGAGAGTGAAGCTTGATCGGCAGCTTACCTATCGGCAACACCTCAAGTCAGTATGCGCCAAGGTATCTTCGAGGAATAACCTCCTGTAAGCCTGTAAAATAAAACCAGATATCAAAATAATTAATGTAAATCAATGTTTGGTTTTGAAGGAACAATTTGCAGCATTCTTTTCAACTTGCTTGATTTCCACAAGGTAAAACTTCCAAAATACGTGTATATCGGGTTGGATAACATGCATATAAGGCATTAAAATCTTCCATTTGAAACATATCCTGTTAATTTCATTTAATCTGGTCAATTCCATTAAGGTAGAAAGATCCTAATCAAACTAAAGTCTTAATTTAAAAATTTTCATGTCTTTTCATACATAATATTACGGTATATGTGGAATTATGTACAATCCGACAATTTCTGAATATATTATGCAAACGAGAGATCCAATATGGCCGCCAATGGTTGCCATTTTGAAGAAATTTTGATGCGTTCTCTTGACCAAAGTGTACAACCTATCAAAATAAAACTTGGTATTTATGATAATTACACAAATTTTCCTTGTGCCTGATGATTTTATTTTTTTCTAATTATGAAAGAGGTTTGATTAAATTACAAATGAATTTTAACACTCATTATTATGTTTTAATAATGCTATAACTCCATCGGGTAGACTTTTAAAAGATAAAAAAAACGTCAGTACAAGCAGAATCACCTAATGAACAACTCTGGCAATGGCATTTTATTTGAAGAAACAAAACTGGAGATATTGTGCATCAAAAATGACACTTTGGTCCAAAAATAGAAACTCGTTCGTTCGTGCGTGCAATTCCAAAATCATAGTGGATCCGTCTTTAACCAGCTGATAGTTTCATTTTCCAGGTAGATCAGGCCTGGGATTCCTCTTGGGGACTTGTAGACCTCACAGTCATCTATGATGTGGCTAATGGTTTGTGGCTCTCCACAATCGCAGTTTGGTGAAAGTTCTGCTCCGATCTTGGGAAGGAAGTTCTTTGTACGACCAACGCCAGTTCTGAGTCTGTTGATTTTGAGACCCCATGCTTTACCTATCAAGGTCCCAGCCTTTGGGCTTGCAAAGATGGGCTGTCCACAAACTGCTTTAGAGGATGACCATTGCTAATACCATCTGTCATTGATCGAGGATCGATCGGGTCTGAACTGCAGTGGCATGGATTGGTAGCAAAGTGATTACGAAGAATCCTCTGATCCTCAAAGGGTGTTGGTGGGGGTATTAGGCTACCCGGTTCATCACACTTCTTGGTAGCTGACTCGTCCTGAAGTTCCTCCTAAGTTTTGCAGGAGCTATGCCATACAGAATTGGAAGATATTCTACAGGCGTCGCAAAAGCAACCACTAACAAAGTCTCATTGCATCATTAATCAGATCGACATCAATCTTGTGTGAATGTACAACTGTGACTCATACGGTGCAAGCGTATTCAGCAGTGCAGTATCAAGGCACACCGTTGATGTACGTAAGGTGTCAAAAGACACCCCATCCAGTTCCTGCTCTGAGCCTTCTGAGGAAGTTTGCACGGGCTGCGTCTTGCCGCGAACTGCCTGGTGTGTTGATTGAAAGTAGGCTGCGGTCCATTGTGCCGCCAAGGAACTTCGGGTTTGGGTCTGTGCTTTTTTCCTCCATCTATAATGATGGTAGTTCTTTTTTTGCCGCATTCTGATTTGCAAGGAGGAAAACAGAGCTGACGGTCTTGGGTTTGCTGAGTTTGCTGAGTTTCAATGCCATCGGTGGAAGGATGGGCTTAGTTGTTTTAGGTCTTTCTGCGAACACTGTTTCTAATGACCAAAGGAATCAGCACGTTATTCCAAGTGCCTTGTCGTCTGCGTAGGAGTACTGCGAACAATCTCCCCTTTGGGCATATCTGAGACGTAGATTTTTGAAGAGCTGGGGTTCCAAAGGACAGAACCTTGTGGGACACCATTCCGACGTTTGCGCTTTCTACTGCGTTTGCCATGTATGATGTCTCCAGGACGAAAAAGATCTGTCTTGGATGAGCGGCATTATGAACTTGACAAGCCTTGCCCTCAGGGAAGATTTTGAGTAGCTTGACGTAGAGTCACCTCGATGCCAGACTGTAATCGTACGCAGCCGTTAGTCTATGAGACTGCTCCAAACTTCTGCTATAATAGAAACTGAGAAATAGGCAAAAATAGTTTTCGGATACTTACTGGTCCATTAACATCACCAGTGTTCTTGCAGCAATTACATTATTCTCTTAACCCTATTTAAAAGAGGTTGTATTTGCCTGATTCCCTGGTCTGTATATAACCAAAGTGTTTCCATTTTTTTTTATTTCTGGAAGTTTTTGCAATATCTGTAACTAAGTCTAAACGCGTTGCTAAGGAACAACATTAAAATATGCGTAATTAGACAATTTTTTGGATTTAAACATGTTGAAAATCACTAATTTTTTTCTTTTTTCAAAAATTGATTTCTTTAAAGCGTATCTGTAACCTTTACAAACAAATATGAAATTTCATTAAATTTGCTCTCAAATGATAGTCCTAGGCCATTGGAGAACAGAGCTATATTTTTACACATAAAAATAACATCATACCCCAAAACAGATAATGAGGATAAAGACATCCAGGTAATTTGTAGGCCACCTTTTAAGTTTTCCATAGCTTTAATCACAAATGTGTATATTACATGAATATTTTTGACTCGTACTCACTAATATTAAAATCATAAAGGTTATGACCGGTCAAACAGTGTGCATAGTGTGAGAAACATGCATACGGAGTGCGTGTTCTTGTGTTAAAAGCCATTTTCGTCGTCTGCTGATCTGCTGAATTTACGTCGCCGGCGACGCTAAATTATAAAATCGTTCTGTTTACCCATAAAGAAGCTGATTGGTCTTAACAGTTCGGGTGAGGGCTTTTGTATATAAAAGCTTTACAACCATGCAAAAATTAACCTATATTTGAAAAATCTTGAGGGCGCACTATTTTTCAAATGTCCAGTGTCTCTTTAAGGAAAAAAAAAATTTTGATTAGGATCTTTCTACTTAAGGTTTTTTCATAAAAAAAATCGCTCATTTGGTTGTACTTTTTCTGACTCACCCTGTATGACATAACTCCCACCTGGTAGTAATCTCCACGCAAGGAATGGGTCACCTTAACCGGATTCGCACAGGAGTCGGTCGCTTCAACAGCAATATGCACCGATGGGGGCTGCGACCATTTACAGCCTGCCAATGTGTTCTCCATCACAGACAGCGGGTCACATTCTCAATGAGTGCCCTCCCTTTCACCCCCGGTGAAACATAGACTTTCAAACTCCAACCAATCAACACTGAGCTGACTCCACCTTCTGCAACATATTTCGCTGCTGCCTCATTCGCAAGAAAAGGTAAGTCTAGAGTGTGCCCATCTTTATGGGTGGTACATTAACATGTTGTTGAAGTCCACTGGCTGTCAGAAAATTGATGAAATTTTTTGGCCTCGGGATCTGATGGAACATCAACATGAATATTGAAATCCCCTTTTAAAGAACATGGGCCGACCTCCAAGAGATCTCTACAAGTTGTGAAAAACGCACTAAATGGACATCCGCTTGATTTTAGTTGTGGGCGATATTCAATCACTAAGGATAATTTCGTCGATCCACTCTCAATGTTTACACTCAGTGATTCATATGATGTAGAATTTAGTTCGTGTCACAAATAGTTACATTTAATCCTGATTTGTGGAGTACATGCTACTCCTCCACTCTCAAACTTCTAGGAGTATGCCAAATTTGTATGTCTCCAAGATTCAGATACGGCTACGTATCAGTATGATCCAATCACATAGTCAACAATTATGTTTTTTTTTTCTCTGACAGATCTGCTTCAGAGCACAGAATTTACATTGTCCTTGAGTAAACAGATTCTTGGGAGAGGCACAAGTTTGCCTTTTACCCTGCTCCCAACCACAGCCTTGTACGTCTTTGAGTCCTCAAGGTAATTGGGTGAAGGCTACAAGGGATCTTAGTTTGAACATTAACATATTTTTCTAAAGATGACAAGGTAATATTCCCCTTCCCACTTGTCCCGCATGCAAATTAGAATGCTGTGTGTAGTCCAGTGGGGACTCATTCTATGAATATGCACTCATCTGCTATCGTTATTGTCTCCATAAGGTCCTAGCAGGGGAGTCCAAAAAATCGTGACCCTGATTGTGTCCCGCAGTTTGAATTTTTAAATAATGCATCTAACATAGTGGTATCTGCGGAAAGCTTATTTCTTTATCTAAATATCTAAAAAAGATCATTCCCCATCGGTTAATTAATAGGCCGAGCTACAGTCTTTCGAATCAGCAATCTGCAGTGAATAATCGACCTGATTTGCTTCCCTTCTCAACACTGATTTCCTTCGCTGACGCCGCGGCGTTCAGCGAATGAAATCAGTGAAATGAACATTGAAGAACATTGAAATGACATGAAAATGACGGCTTTCCTTCATTTCAATGTGAATCCGTGGACATAGCAGAAACCCGACTACTTTATTCAAATGGACTGTAGCTCGTTCTATACTACGATTGAAGGATCTTTGCAGTAAATTAAGATAATAACCAGCTTTCAGATGATGCCATATGTTAGAGTATGTTTACTTAAAATTCAATGGCGGACACAATCAGGGGTCAAGTTTTTTTGACCACCCTGTTTATCCTGTTGGTAATTAATCCACTCCATGACTTCAATAAAAGACTCATGGGCTAGTTAAAACTTTCATTCATACTGAAGACACAATAATTATGCATAAACTGCAAAATTTCTAGTACAGGTGCATAAACAATATAAGACAAATGCTTATGAAATGCTGATCTCTGATCTCTGTTTGTTACTCTAATCATCTTGTATATTCTGAAATGGTCGAAACTCATCCTGGAAACCTGTTTAATTGGTTGTTAATGCAGAAGTAGTGTGGAGCTGCACTTAGTGCGCTGCCCCACTTACAACATTTTTGCCCTTATAAACTCCAAACCCAATTTCGTAGGTGTGCAGGCCTTATGACGATGGGTCGTGTGACATATTTCACTCGTTGGGCATTTTAAAAACATTTTACCCCTGTGTAACCTTCATGGGGTTCATCATCCTTCATGTAAGACATCATGGAACTAGCCTAGCACGAAATCTTCTTAAAAGGATCAAAGGATAACAAGGATTCACATCTTATTCGGAAATAGTCTTTAGTCTAACTCATGAATCTACAAACCAAGAGCACACTCGCTAATTGGTCCCTATTGCCAAATGTGACGCCGCTGTTTTGTTTGATAGTGTTGACATGCCTGGCATTGATATGGAGGGTCCGTGCTAGCTGCCAAATTGTTTAGGCTTTTCTGTAGTATGGGGTGGACGAACTTCTGTCTTAAATAAGGCCCCTATGATATCCTGCTCCTGTTCACAATATACGTTGATTTAAAATATTACGCTCTCTGAATCGCTTTTTTCTGTTGTTAAATGTACACACATCTTCAATAAGATGAAATGGCGAACACGTATATTTACAATGTCACACATTAGAACCGTTTTGTTCTTATATTGTAGACCTAAAGTATTAGTAACTGTCATGCCTGCAAAATTGAACATCTCATTACCCATTAGAATGCTTCATAACCACCTATCTTTAAAGTTTCGATTAGATGTTTAGAATAAATGAATGAACATGTTGTCACAGTCACTGTTTGGAAAGGATTGTAGGGGGAATCTACTTTGGAAAAAAAATATTACTGTTGCCTATACCAAGTATTTGGTTCTACATAAAACCAATTTGCATGAGAAATGTGGGATTCTTCACATATCACTGCGATACATAGGAGAGCGAAGCCCTAGCCGTTAGGGTGCTTGTCTGTGACCCTATTGGGGTCTTGTGCCTGGGATGTATTCGGTACGATCAATTCTGTCTGATTTCATCTGTATACACGATTGATTCACTAAGATACTGTTCTCCTCCTGGTTCACTAGGATTGGGCAAATTAATCCGATAAAAGCATCCCATCCTTCGGAGGGGACGTTGGGGGAAGCCCGTCGGTCCCGTGTACAGAGAGTCACAACTGTACATGTACACAGTACATCGCATGTCAGTGTCGGATCATAATAGGGTGAAAACCCTCACTGTCCCAATCAATGTTTAATTAATTATTTAATCTTTCTTATTAGGGTAAACATCATTCAGTTCCAGCACTGCTTTCCAAGCAGGCCCTCACAATACAGAAAATAGCATTACCTTATATACAATATTATAAAACATAACAAGGTTATAATATACAGATAAAAACAAAATCATGGAGTCCACTAACACATAATATTTTGGAACACAAAATTACATGTGATGGATCTTTGACCTGACTGTGTGTCTCAATGTCATGTTTTCCATCAGTTCTGATTATTTGATGGCAAGTTGTTCCAGGCATTGTTGCCCTACATGAATGTGCGCGTTCACCTGATTAGATTTAAATTTTTGTATAACCAATGTGTTAGTAGTATGATTCTTGTGAGATGTGAAATGATTATCATGACAAAATTAAACTGAGTAGATAATAGATGTGATAGGATTTCTTACACATTGAAACACCATATAAAGGTGATTGGCCAGCGTTAAAAAGATCAGTTTTGATCAACTGGAGCTTGTTCCATCAACGTCATTTATTGGTGTTTCTATATCAGCTGAAAGTATTAGCTAGCTCAATTAGTATGAAAGACCTGTAATTTGGTTTGGGGAAATCAGCTGAGAAATTTTGACCACCGGTGCTTTTCATAGTCAAAGTGAGGGATAACAGCCAGTGTTTTGAATAACATCTTACGGTAGTATGATATGGAAGAAATGTTTCATTCTTTTGATAATGCCATTTCTCTTAGACACATTTTTTACACAAAATCAACAATGAGCTGACCAAGACATAATTGCTATCTAATGTTACACCCAAGTATTTGAACTCGTCTACTCTATCATTTTATGATCAAACTTATATGTTAATTTGTACTATTGAATTTTTCATCACCTTTTTAGTACAAATATCAATAAACTTATCGTTCTACATTTACAGTAAGTTTGTTTAGCTTTGAACAATGCTACAATACTAAGCATGATTCTAATGGAATTGGAGATCAGCCACATTTTTTAGCTTTAACACATTAGTGAAGTATCATCAGCATACATGACAGTCCTACATTTTCTCAGCATTAGGTAACAATTAACAAAAACTATAAAAAGTAAGGACCGAATGCGAACCCTAGGAATCCTATATAACAGGTTGGTAACTTCGGATAAAGTTGAATTTATATTTACAGTGAAGTCTGTTGCCCAGATATGATTGAAACCAAAAAGTTCCCTATTATCTATACATATGTTTAAGTTTTTTATATAAGAATTTCATGATTCACTAGTATCAACGCTTTCTTAAATCAAGACAATAAACACTGTAGCATACCATTAGCCCCATATTTTTAAAAATAATAATCCTGACATCATTTAAAGTTGTGGAAGTTGAATGGTTAGAACGGAAACCAGATTGAGCATCTGATAATAAACCTGCATTAGTTAAATAAGAAATAATTGCTCATGAACGGCCCCTTTCAATATTTTTGAAACTATTGGCAAAACGGAGATGGACCTATAATTACCTCATCTGTTTTGTCACCTGACTTTAATATTGGTGTTACCACCTTGGCTTTTTTCCATTCATCAGGAAAAGTAGAACCACTCAGAGACAGTTACCTATATGAGCAGGCATTTTGAGATAAAAGGCCCTGCCAATTTCAACATCCTAACAGTGAATTAATCTAATCCTGGGGACTTACTATATTTCATGTTACATATTTGGATCAAAAACCAATTCCAGCTGATATTGTTCTAAATTAAACTTATTTCCATGCAATTATTGCATTGATTAGAGCACACACTATTACAAGGACATTGACATTATTGTGTTTTATTATTTACACCAAGTTCATTGTCAAAGAAGTAAAGTACTTTTGAACTCAGTTGCCATATCTTGACTATCACTTTATCCATTGTTGTTTTATTAGCAATTGAAGTTGGTACACACTAGAAGTTTTGTGTTAGGTACCAATTTTCTTGATTGTTTTCCATAGATTTTTTGCTATCCTGCATAGTGTTAATTATAGCCTCACATTTCAAATAGTTCTTTGTTTATGTTATTCGCCATTTTTACTTTATTTCTAAGGATTTTGCTTTCTTCCAATCCTCTTGATATTAGTTTTTGTGTGCCTTTGCAATAATATTCCCTATCTTTACTTAATCTTAAAAATCAACATTGAACCCTCAGGAAGGACAACCTTTTATTCTTTTTCTTTGAATGGTGCAATGTTTGTTACATGCTTCAATGCAGCCACGAAAGTGGGGGTGGGCCATGTTTCGGAGCGTCCGTATCATGGATACACGCGCACCGGATCATCTTACTCAGTTGGATAAATCCGACAACACTAACAAGCCATTACCAATGACTGGTGGTATACCCCGGTGATACGGCTAGGGAAGATTGAACCTCCCGCTAATTCTCTTAAGGACTGAGGGTTATCAAAAAAATTAAGACCCTAAAAGGGTCTAACAAAAAAGGGGGTTACATTTTTTGGATGTCCGAAGCTCCACTTTCCCCCCTCCACCATATATTTATGAACACTCCCTTAAAAGAAAAGGCAAAAATTCACCGCACTGGTTGCTGTCCTAGTACCTATGTAACACTTCTTTCTTTCTTACTTATTATCTTTATACGTGTATATTCTTAACTCTCTTTTGTTTGTATTTTTATTTCTCATGACACATATTTCTACTGATGTGTAAATATTCTTAAATTATTCTTCTTAGGCTGTGCACAAAGGAATGGGATGTTGAGCCTTGGACGCATCTGTGTGTTTACTAAGCTCAAATTTACAAACCGAAATTGACTGTTTGTCCGTACGTATACGGTAAACTATCTGTACAACAGTTCATCTTTTAAGTAGTCTGACGATCATCCGTCTGTCCTCACTTTCATTTCCATTTAATATTAATCATTTAATAATAACTAAATATATCCCAATTTTAATTTACCATCTCGTCGCTGGGCGGGAAAACCTCATATGTGCATTGACCTTAAAAGCAAACCTCCGGAGTAAATACGGTTACATTCCAACCTCATATGTACATTTTCGAGAGCCCCAAGACTGAATAATTTGCTGTAATGCCATCACTATAAGGTTTCCTTTCTAAATATACTTAGGTAATTGTTTCTTTTTACTCAGATTCTGGATAAGTGCCATATGATTTACTCTCATATTTGGCATGAAATCAAGCTAGAACCCGATGTAACAAAAATGCACATATGAAATTTTAGCACTGGGGCCCACATTTTACATATGAGGTTTTTGCATTTGACATCTGGAGTTACATATGATTTTTCCGCCAACGACGATATATTTTCTGTTATTTTTATTTGGCAATCCCTTTTCCGAAACTTTTGGATTGAATGTCCCTTTTATAACAAAACAAACATTACACACATTTACAAGCTGTTCTTCTTCTTTTTTTTTCTTGCTGTTTTAGATCGGATTCTTGAAGGAAAAGTTTTAAATTTTGTCAATTTTTTTATTCACGTGGATTTGTACAAATAATTCCTAATGGTTGAAATTTTGTGCTTGTCAAAATTCGAATCGGCAAGGCATGTTGTGCTGTTTCAGCAAATGTAAACCAAACACACGCCGACGTTACACGTTTACCTGGGGTCCGTTTCGCGAACCTCAATGCGTACCCTACGTGTATACTACTCATGCTATGTTCCTACATATAGAAGACCTTTCATACATTTACACAGTGCTTTGATAAGTTGATCCACTCAGGCATGACCTAGTATGCACGAAGTTACGACTGAGGTTTCGCGCGACGAACCCCTGGTCTGTATTGTCTATCTTTGTCATTGTGAGAAAACGGGGAATACCCCAATACACATCTACATGACAAAGTCTCTAAATGAATTGGCTATAATTCCAAAAGTTATTCTTCGATGTGTGGCGGATTCCCAGTTTTCACGAGGAATATGGCGGCGGGGAACGATTAACTTGCGCACAGGTTATAAAATTGTTCCGTGCGGGTCTTGTATATCTAAAATAAACGTTTACCACATGAGACTCAATATAGCGGCGACACATACGGCGCCCCAGGGCAAGAGTGATCCCAGACATAAGACGTATAGGTGTCGATCATACTGCTTATTGGCTCAAAGATTCTCCCGTGCGGCTTATAATTGTTCCGTGTGAGGTTTTGTTTATTAAATGTTGCGTGCCGGCTAGAATATTTTTTTTGCGTGCGACATGGTTCCTTCGAGGTTTTCTCGAGTCAATAACTTGGCCTACATGCACTGGGAATCTCGCCTAAAAATCATTGCAAGTAGTTTATAACTACAAAAGCATCAGCACAAAACCACAACCACAAACAGAAAAAAAGAGTTGATTCAGGTGCAGAACTGTGCGAGAGTAATTCTCGAGGAATTTACAGCCTTCTACTATGAAATTAGCTCTAATTCTTAATATGCTCTAGATAAAGAATCAACAAAATGTTTAGGAACTCTAATTGGATTTGCGGTTCAAAAATAAGTGAAATGCAGGAATAATAAGTTTTAACCTTTTTCGCAAAGGGATCCGTTAATTACACACTGTCCGGTATTCGGAAATACCCAAAAAACCTTTAGACACAGACAAAGATCCTAGTGTACCATGATCTTCCTTATAACCCAAATGTAATTTGATCGTTGTGTATGACTTCACCTTTTGGTTTCAAACAGCCGGTGAGAAAATGTTTGGTAATTTAAACTGTTTGTAATTTTTAAAATATAGAAGAACGTTTAAGGATTAAAGATTGTCCTTAGTTTTTGATTTTTATATATACATAAATAGTTCATTGGTAGAACACCAGTGGCTGTCACCTTCGAAGCCTAGTTTTAACCCGTGGTTTAAGATCGCTCTCCTGATATATCCTCCCCTGTGAAGGGATTTAGTAGGGAAAATTCCTTTATGCATCGCTCTTTTTGTCTACATTAGTGTGTTCTACTGTCTCTGGGATTTGGACCACTTGTGTGCTTAAATTGTTTTTTTTGATGAGCGCTCAACATTCCACTTCCCAAAAGCATATTGTGCTGTGAGTTCTTGTAGCTCCATCCTGTCTGAATGCCCTTTTAGTTTCTGCTGATCCGATAAATATACTCGCTCTGAGTCAATTTTTGGCTGCGTACGTTATTGGCCTTTCTCTTTCCTTTAGGAATGCCCAAGGATGCCAGGCATTTGTTAACTGATGTATTGCAGAAACATCTGCTTCCTACTTCTATTGGAAAGTAGTATGTAGATCATCCTCTGCTTTCACATTCAGCCACTAGATCTTGGTATTTGCACTTCTTTCTTGCATATGCATTCGATAGATTCTCCTCCATAGGGACCGTCAGCTCTATGATGATCACTGTCTTTGTTTTGGTAGAGAAGATGGTGATATCTGGTCTCTTAGCTGTCTCAGTGATTTCTGGCGGGAACACTATTTGTTTGTGTTCCTCATGCATCCGGAATATCCGGTCATTGGCCTTTCTTCAGAATGTTGGTTGGCTCTGTCTTAGGCATTGGTAAGACTGGATTTTGATAGGTTGTACCGTCAGCTGTATGAAAGGCTATTGTAGAGATGGTGTTCAGATTTTCAGGTGCGATGTTTTTTTTTTTTTCTGATTTGCCTCTATGACGTACGGTGCAAGACCTGTAGAGATTGCTTTCAGTGTTTGATCATGGCGCCAGTTGTATCTTCCGCTTTGTAATGAGTAGCTACAGCCATTGAGGATGTGGAACAGTGTGCAATGACGATGGTGACATAATTGGCAGAGTCCAAGATTGGTCTTGCCCCACAGCTTAAAAACGCAGGGGATGGAAGTTGATCATGAATTGCGTTGATGTGGAAATTTGGACAGCAGCTCTGGCGTCCAGACATACAAAAGTTTCTTCCAGGAGGTGTCGACCTGTATGACAGACTCCCATTTCAACCACTTCCCTTGTTTCGCACATCCGTAAAGGTAGACCAACATGTCTTCCTCGTTTACATCTTTTATTAGTCCGGTGAGGCATTTCCTTTGTTCTTGATGACTCATGTCTTTGATCAACTTTTGGTTCTTTTGTACCCAAGACCAGCTCTGTAGTATCCTAAATGTTACACACGCATGTACAACGTGGCGTCACTTACATACGCCTATCAACCGGCAACCCTCACACTCGGCACTTCTTCTACTAATCAGCTAAATGAATAAACTGATCATTTACTGTGTTCACAAAGAAAGTCTCAAGAGTCCGTTTATAAACCCCGAATATTACTGGCACAGATGAACAGATCAAACCGGCAGTAGATGCCCTAACCAAGTATTTCACACCCAAAGAAATGTGGTGTACGAGTCAATAATCTTTCGACAGGCAAAGCAAGAGAACACTGAGAACATTGAGCAGTTTTATACCAGATTGAGAAAGTTGTCAGTCGCATGTGATTTCGCTGACCCAGACAGAGAAATACAGACCCAGATCCTTTCCGGATGTCGTTCAGAGACACTCAGAAAAAGAGCCCTTGAAAAAGAGCGAACACTGTAAAATCTACTTGAGCTGGCACGTACCCTTGAACTTTCAGAAACAAAAGCTCGTGGTGTGTCACCAGGATCTCAACAAGGTACAGTGAACAAGAATGCAGTTCTTGGTTTAGTCCAAAACGACAAGGACACAAAACGTAAGGTATGCCAATGAGGCTAGAACTCACACAATTAGTTTAAACGTGCTATTTTTGTGGTTTGTTGATTGGCCACATGACAGAGTGCCCTGCAAAAGGCAGGGACTGTAAATCTTGCGGTGAACTGAATCACTTAGCCCGTGCTGTCAAGGGCCAAAGTCATAACTAGTGACCACACACAGGAGGTAAAATACGAACAAAGGAGAAGTCACACAGGTAGAAAAGAGAACAGTAACAGTAGAAAACACAGAGTAAAATATGTGGAACAAACTGAAACAAAGGTGACACACATGAAAAGCGGTGGAGATATGTATTTGCCGTGAACAACAGAAAACGCACCACATGTAAAATGTGAAAAAAGGAAAAGAGAAAATCACACAGCTGAAAAGGTGAAAAAGAAAACAGAAAATCACACAGGTGAAAATGTGGAAAAGATAACAAAATCACACACAGGTGGAAAATGTGGCAAAAGAAAAAAGGCATTAAAAAATTAGAAAACACATACAGGACCACAAACACAGTACGCCAAGTGATAAAGGCCATACCGTAGTCTGAATGTATCAGATGAATTTTAGTTTATTACACTATAAATATTAATGATATAATAGGCATAAGTGTTCCAATTTCATGGTAAAATTTGCGCCGGGACAAAGGTGATAAATGAGCTATCAAGTGAATTTGAGCTATTCCATGCGGTATTTTTTACTAGGTTCCTCTATAATCGTACGCAGAGGCCAAACGTATTGTAGTATTATGGTTCTCCTAAAAAGGAGGAAAACTTTCTCCGTTGTTAACAACAACACAACAACAATGGCCCGGCAGTAGTCGGTCAGCGTCTTGACAGACGACGAAATTAATTGCTGCGTTAATACAACATAAAGATGCACAAAAACACGCGATTTGTGTTCGAAGGCTGTGACATCTATCAGACTACTGTACCGGAAAAGGAAGTTCTCTCGCGGAAGCTGAAGCGATAAATTGTGCCGACTTGGGCGAGTTGTTTGGGTGATTTTACGCCAAAGGTTCGTAAATGCCAATGTCGATTTCTATGCAAAGAAAAGCCGTGCAGTCAACACGATAGTCTCCAAAGGCACTTTGAAAATACCATTATCTCATAAATATTTATAAAGGTGTAATAAAAACAAATACACAGCTATGTTAGGGAAAAGAGGGCAACTATTTGCCCTCCGGTACTGGCGACGGCCTACCACCCCTCCCCTTCGGGTTCGGGGTGGTAGGCCTGTTAGCAAGTACATCGGGAAAAATAGATTGCACTATTTCCCTCCAACCATGTAGTAATTTGTTATACTAGGAACACACAGTGGAGCATGACACACCGGCTGACATTGCTAATACAGACATTAATGACAACGGGCTCACATGAAACAGAGCCCCCAAATGTGAACTAAACAAGTCCCAAACTAGAATTTTTGGGCTTACTATATTCAGCGGTGATGGTATGTCACCGGACCCGAAGAAAGTAGACACAATCAAAAGGCGCCAGGTCCCACAAAAGTGCAGCGGAAAATAGCAGCCTCCTTTGAATGGCAAGTATTGTTCACGCTTTGTCCCAAACTTAGCCACAATATCTATTCACCTCAGAGAAAACTCACACATTAAAGGGGTACCGTTGAAATGGGGTGAAAGTCAAGAGCCTGCGCTAAATCAGCTCAAGGAGTGATGGCCTTTTTCGAGCCACAAGATCAAAGGACAAACAGAATCCTTTGGTCAATCAGAGAAGAGACAACTGTCACAACTGACATCTCTGTTTTTTTTCAAAGGGGGAGGCAGTTGTATTGTAATTCCCAAAAGCCTACAAGATAGGATTATCGATCTAGATCATCAGGGACACAAGGGATCAACAAAACCAAAGCATGCTTCGCAGTAAACATGGTTTCCCCGATCAATGAAAAAACAGAGCAAGCTGTAAAAGGATGCCTCCCCTGCTAAGCATCAACAATCAAACATAGCAGAGAGCCTCTCCAAGACTGAATTTGCCAGCCTAACCCTGGCAAGGAGTGAGCGTTGAATTTTGTGGACCGTTTCCATCAGAACACTACATTTTGTCGTCATGGATGACTACTCCAAATATCCAGCTATAGAATTATTAACGTCTACATCCAGCAAGCCACCCAATTACAATTCTGATAAAATCTTTTCTGAGCATGGAATATCCGAAGTGGTTAGGTCGGACAATGGATCTTCAGTCAGCAGAATTTGCAAAGTTGTAGAGTACCTAACTTCTCTACCACTACAGAATTATCCTCAGATGGTCTGAGGCCAATGAAGAAGTAGAAACATTATGAGGACCATCAAGAAGCTGTTCGCACGGCACAAGCTGAAGGTAGACCTTGCTCAAGAACTCTGGAAATTTTTTCGCAGCTACAGAAAATCTCAGACATCCACAACAGTAGCTCCAGCTGAAGCACTTTATGCTCGTAGTATTCGTACCCACATTGCCTCAGCTAAAACAACAACCAGGGAAATAGAGAACAACTATATGAGATCATCAGAAGATGAGAAGGCTAAACACCAAAGTCTTATGCCGACCAAAAACGTCAGTGAACAGTTTGATATCAGAGTGGGATGTCCAGAATCAAAGTTCATTGTTCAAGAAAGAAGAACGTGGAAAAACTGGTCACACCTTACATTGTGTCCCCCTACACTGTCACAGAAAGAAAAGGCTCCCAAATGACTGAAGAAAGAGATGGACCGCATGACAGGATAGGGGTCTCACCTGAAAAAAAGTACAAACACACTTGAAGCAGTAGAGCAGTACGGTAGCATGACATCGATGAAGTCGAAGGAACCCAGAACAGGTGGTTATTATTCAACAGCGTCCACATTTCGTGACGTAGAACAACATCTTACTCAAGACTATGGAACCACTTAAGTTGAAGTATGCATACAGTTTAACAAAGATAGTTGAACAGTCTAAATAGTAACCACACAAATACTGTTGTACGGTATTTGAAGTTTGGACACATGATTTACAAGTAACTCACAAGTGCTTTTAGTGATATAATTCAGACTGTTTGATCTTCATACAAGTATTGAACGCCTAATGAACATTCAAATAAAAGAAGGAGGGTGTAGTATCCTAAATGTTACACACATATACAACGTGGCGTCACTTACATACGCCTACCAATAGTCCGTTTATAAACCCCGAATATTATAGGCTCTATCCGTCTGACCTCTATCCTTTTCATTTAGGATTATACTCGATTCATCTGATATGTGACCCCGTACCATTCTTGCAGAGGTGAAAAAAAAAACAATGAGGCGTAGGGACTTCTGTTAATCATGTTATTGTGAGCAATGTTAAGCCTGAAATACACTATAGTGCGTTTCCATACATCAATGAAATTGTATTAGTGGCAAGTGAGTGAGTTAAATGACCGGAGTGTCCTCCGGTGTGGCATTTGCATTTTTGAATTCTTTCACTTTCCCGGTAGAGCCCCTCTCCGACTTATTGGAATAGGTCCAAAACTCCAGGACGAACGTATCAACGCAAATCGAGAATAGATGCCGTTCTTTCTGTTAAGCTTTAATAAAAGGCAATCCATATATTGAAGAGTCCGTTTAAAAAGATTTAGGGAGAAGATTTCAGGCTTTGCAGAATACACTGAGCTTTCTCCAATATATTCTTAGAAACTAAAATAGAAAAGAACTCAAATTCTGACATCATGGCTGGATCTCAAGAATACTTACACGACTTCATCCGTTTTGTGTTTGAGTGGTATCATGCATGTGCCAGAACACATCATCAAGCTTGTTTTCAACTACTACTACAACCAGTTCATTCGAGTCAAGCCAACGGACTTGAATACAGGCTGGATGTAATGTTTTGTAGAAGGATACTCTACATACAACCAGTTCATTCGAGTCAATCCCAGGGACTTGATTATAGACTGGATGTAATGTTTTGTAGAGGATACTCTACCTACAACCAGTTCATTTGAGTCATGCCCAAGGACTTTAATACAGACTGGAGTAATGTTTTGTTGTAGAAATATACTCTACATACAACCTTTTCATTCGAGTCAATCCCAGGGACTTGATTATAGACTGGATGTAAGGTTTTGTAAAATATACTCTACCTACAACCATTCATTTTAGTCATGCCCAAGGACTTTAATACAGACTGGATGTAATGTTTTGTAGAAGATCTCTACCACAACCAGTGCATTTGAGTCATGGCCCAGGACTTTAATACGACGGATTTCAATGTTTGTAGAAGTGGTTCAATGTCTGCTCATTCCTTTCAGGAGAGATTGAAGGATGTCATAAACCGCTCAATTCTAACCTTGCATCAGCTGCTGAAGTCTAGCAGACGACCTAAAAATCCTAATTAGTCACAATTTTGAAGAGCGCCCCCAATTTTTCAAAATTTGGGAATATTTTTGAGCACAGTTACTTTGGGGGGGTAATTGTCTAGGAACTATACCTTCGACGAAGAATGCTAAAAATTGACGTAATTATCACAAATTAAGCGATTTTTCTGTAATTAGAATGCTTGGCGGATCCCTCGTCAACCTTGGCTTGCATGAACGATTAAAACAACTAATGCAATGATGCGAGACACGTAACATGCGCTATTTCCCGCATTTCACATTGGAAGGCCGTTTCAGCATCGCCTTTGTATTATTATCGGGGATCCCGTAATTATTCTAGTACAAAATTCCTTCGTTTTGTGCCATAGACCTTTTCGAGTTTAACCATTCACAGGTTATAGTTTACTAGCCAGTTGACAATGCAATCGGTAAATCTCAAAATTTTGAAAAATGGAGCGCTCTTCAAAAAACTTGCTAATATTGCTTATAGCTAAAGATCCAGAAGGCTGTCAAACACTGATCAGTTCAAATAGATTCGTTAGCAGTGACCCACATGAGGCAAAGCTAAAGATCATGCCATTAAGAAGTTTCCACCTACATAAAATACGACGAGAGGATCATAAACCAACTGCAGTATGTTGCATCGATCCCAAGTGATCATGAATGGACAAATAGCCTACGCAACGATAGTCAACATGTTCCATTCTTAGGGAAAAGAACATGGGAGATGTTTATATAATAAAAGTATAATAAAAGGCGCTCCTACTGACATACAGGAGCTCGTCGATTTAACTTGCAATTGCTTTTGAGGAACCAAGAAGGTATCCCTATAGCAACAAGCCAGTATCAGCGGAAACATTACATGTACTGTATGTCTAGCAAGAACAAGAAGAAGATAAATAAGAATGCACGGTGTATGGTTTGAGAAACAACACTGAAGAATCTGCCTAATCATTAGTGATATGCAAAAACGCTACTGGGTTTTTAAAACCCCAAAACATAACCATGGACATATCCCTCAGAAACATAGCAAGCCTTCACGGCTTGTTAAATGTGTTAATGAGGAAGCTATGCTGAAAAAAACACACATTCACTCTACATGCAGCACAGGAAATGGACAACGTGGGGCAATAATATACAAGTTTTATAATTCTTGGATTCAAAATTGTCTTTGGCCTCCGGACTACTGCAATCACAAATCCATCTACGACAATCTCCAATCTCCAGCCAACCAGAACTCTGGGCAATGTCCAAGACTCTTGTTATTTTTTTTCGAAAAAAAAAAAAAAAATTCCATAACCAGTATTGCACCCTGTTCCATATTTAATGTCTCATGCTGCCATTAAAATGGATTCTAGACTGGCAACTTTAATAGTACATGAGGAAATTAATTAATGTTTTGGTTTAGTTTTTTTATATAAAATTTTGACACAATGTTTTTCAATAGAAATTTCATGTAGAATCTGAAAATATGGTGTCATTTTTTAAATGTTTTCTTGGGTGTTTTATAATGGGGCAAATTTTTTACAGCGGTAAACAATTAAAGGTTTAAATCGTTTTAAAATTATACCATCTGTTTTGGTTGCTCATATGATGTTCTAAAATTTTGTCCATGATTACGATATTGTTTTAGTACAATAGGCTCAAGAATTTCAAAGTCATTATTTATAGAAAGGTCCGATTTTGTTGAAACTGTTTTAAAATCGTTCATTGGGTCAAACTAATAAAAATGTATATAGATTACTGTTGTTCACCTTCAAAGTTAACTTTTAACAGATATGACTAATGGTCTCCAATAGATCCTGTAGACCACGGCATATTGCCTCTTATATATTATAATCAAAACGTCTTGACAACGTGACCTTTCCTCTTTTCGGCTGCTGCACAGTAAGACGAACAGTTTGGCACCATTTTAAAACAAACCGATTAATCTGAATTTACCCCCAGTGTGACCTTGAACCCGTTTTGCCTTTTAATTCTGTAACTTAACACCCAGATAGGGCAGACTATATCTTTCGGTCCTCCTTGAAAGGTTACTGAACATGATGGTATACTTTAAAACCCATTTTTGCCCCTTTTATATTTTGACCGTTTAGAATTCTTCAAAGTTTGATATCGTTTTTTTTAATATAAATACTTTTAAAAAAAAATTGGGAAACACCCATGATTTTTGAATTCCTCATACATTATTGATTTAGAAAAACCTTGGTTGCGAGCATTGGAAAAATGCAATTTTCACAAAAGTACAGTTCCATATGTACTAATCATAAAAACACTGAAGACATTACTGATGATCTGCTTTTTTTGATCGGCAAGGTAAATAGAGGTCTCCCAATTACCATCAACAAGGAGCTTGCTTCCGACCTTGAGAATTTCAAACAAAAGGGAAAAGCAATATCGAGACACCAATACCGAACCAGGTGCAACATACATTGCATATTCGATGCTTCTAATAGTTTGGGTTTCTCATTGACGGAAAATACGGAAAATTTATTCCTTCACAATTTGTGAAACGACCAAACTTCATTATTTTACTCCGAAGACACCAAGCAGGTAATGCTCTTAGAACTGATGCGGTGCCTATTGAGCAGAATTTGATCACAGCTGATATAAACTAAGCACACTTTAAACCGAATGTGAGATCCGCTCATGGACTTTTCACTACTATGCCATTGTTGAAATAGTAAGCTAGTCCTGCTTTAACACGTCCTTGCCAAATTGACTAGCAGCACTCGGCATAAGGGAAAGGAATAATATATGAGACCATGCAGCAAAGACAAGCCCTGAGGGAAGCTATGCAATTTGCAGAATAACTTAAAATATTACAGCTCCACAGCTTAGTGAGAGGGAAGTGAGACACCTAGGTATATCCGGGAAAGGTTGGTCCAAAGCCAGGAAACGCTGAGTTTACTTACCAACCACTAAGTGATACTGACACCCCTTTTTAATACCCCTTTTTCAGAGTTCGTTACGGGTGGCTGCGCTCTCGGTAAAAACGACACTAACGGTCGCAAATGACAGCATCAATGCGGATTACTTTAAAATGAACGCAGCAACGACTACCAATCGTCCGTCATCAGTTTCTTCTTCTTTGTTTTGTTCTCTCCAGTTTTAGTGGTACTGGACATTGACGGCTTCTTGTATTTTCTACTTTTATCCAGGCGACAGAATTGACAACAGCGTGATCAGAATTGGGGATAATGCAGATGTGGCACTGAATCCACTCTGAAATCTACGGGCGTAGACAACGGGCAGAACGACAAGCAAGTACAACAATTACAATTGTTTTGTGATGAGCCTATTAGCGGTCATTTTCTAAGTATTCACGAACCGAGTGGTGCTACGGGCATTGACCTTGTGCGATGTTCAGGTTTTTATGGAACAGTTACAACTATTGATAGAATCAGAAATAATATTTCAGAATAGTGTTATGGTCATAGGTTCTCCAGGACATTTAGTCAGGTGTTATTCCGAAAGGATGAACTATTGGACAGTAGAGCAGTGTTTTAGTAGTGCGTAACTAGCTCGTGTATAGAAACTGAAAGTTCCTTTAACAGGAGTTGTTACCACAGAGATATATGAATGAGGCAAACGTGACACACTGTAACCGACTAAGTAACAACTAATGCGTGCAGTATCAAACAGTTAAGAGTCAGTTGGGCCCTAGGAAACTCTCCGTTATAGACTCTGTAATTTGTGACAGTATGTTTCATTAGATATTGCATTAGAGAAACAAACTAAGAAAAAGAACAAAGTAACATAATTATATGTACATACCTTACATCTATGACAGCGTGTAGCCATGAATATCGTCTTCTACACAAACCCCCCACCAGAATACACTTGTGATCATGAATATAGATGCGTATTTCCCCAGATTGGTATTTTCATCACGCACAACGACGAAGGAATAACGGGTGTCATTTTTGTTAGTCAACGCCAAAAAACACCCACATGACAACAGCTGAGCGACTGGAAGTGTTCTAAAAGATTTGTCAGTGTTTTGCGAAGCAAATCATAACAGAAGGTACGCATTTTCACACAACCGTGAGAGAACAAAAAAATACTTGGGCAAGCCACGACCACCCTCCTTTTTTCAACCCCAACACCAATGACACCAACTTTTTTGGTTTCTTTTTTACCCAAAAACATAAACATTTTCCAAAATTAAATCTGCCCCCCAAGGCGTATTTCTAAGATGGCGCCCAAACGGCCGTTAATGATTTTTCACTAAAACTAGTGGGGGGGGTGAAAGAGTTCAACGATATCAACATTCTCATGATCATAATTAACATAATCTGTGCCTACATAATTGTCATTTCGCCCCACTTTTATTAAACATTTGAATTAAATTATGTGGGTACAGAGTGTTATGATCTCAAATGTTTGATCTCATTGAATATTCTTGACGATTACGCTTTATCTTGTTTTAATTAATATATTTAAAAAAAAAATATGTTGACAGAAACATCTTGGAC
Organism: Ophioderma brevispina; assembly: GCA_023653785.1. Lineage (NCBI taxonomy): Eukaryota > Metazoa > Echinodermata > Ophiuroidea > Amphilepidida > Ophiodermatidae > Ophioderma > Ophioderma brevispina. Next base: position 9,770 of record JAMKCH010012461.1, on the reverse strand, counting down.
GCCATTTGAATATCCGCCGCCTTGGGGCCAGTTTTTATTTTTGGAATCATCCTGATTATGTTTTGGGGTCATAAAGAAACCTAAAAAAGGTTGGTTTGGTAATATTGTTTGGGGCTGCCAATGAGATGGGTCCTGGTCCCAGAGTCCAAATCGGGTAGACAACAGTGATAATAAAGTTTATTTACTTTATATATCATTTCAACGAAGCCATATAATGAGGTCTACCAATTGGACCTGTATTTTCGTCATTAAAACCGATTAAGACATGAAAATCACAGCTAGCTATTTTTTTCAAAATAAGCTTTCCATGGGTATGCTTCAGGTTAACCCCTGGATCAACGCGGTCACGAATGAAATGAGGGAATTCGCGGTAAAATATTTTTTAAAAGGAAGTACGGGTTGTCTTTGCGAAGCGGTTAATTGAGGTGTATTCCGTTATATTGTGCTTAGGTTCGATCTTGTCTTTTCCTTAAAGATACCCGTCACCCACAGTGTCTTTACAGTGTATTGTGAAAATGGCGCCCCCCCCCCCTTTCAAAAGCTCCTATACGTGTATATTGTACTGGCACTTCAAAACGTTCCTATATGGTCATATGCAATTCAAAATTAGTAAAACTCATGCAATTAATTCATAGGATAGATAATCACTTTAAAACCAACAACATCAAACTGCTTATAAGCATTACAAGTTTGTTGCAGAGCGAGGTTCTATAGGAGTTTTTGAAAAAATGACTGTCCAATTCACATTTGGGCTTTATTTCAAAGTGAAAGCACACAGGAGTGTTTTTCGGCCCAGTGCGATATGTACTACATGAGCCCTCTGTCTGTTTGCTGTCTGTGCAAATAGACGCTAGACGTGTATTCAGGTGGCTCACTATTTTAAAGGATCTGCATTTATTAGCTCAATATTCATATGCTTTATAAATCGACATGATGAATAGATATTAAAATTAAATGTATTCCCATCATTACTTCAATTTCGTTGAGAACTACTTGTTAATTCATAAAAGTGCATTTTTTTTCTGAAATTGACGAGTAATCATCGACATAGGACAATTCCAAGATAAATCAAGATGGGAGGAGGGGTGCAACCGTAAACAGCAAACGGAGCAAGACAATGATTAGAATAACATTAATAACAACTATTACAACCCAAACATAAGGGGGGTATGGGGTCTGAATATGATAAAAAAAATGTTCTAATCCAGAAAATGAGATAATGCAATGGCTAAATTGTGTAGATTGTAATCTACAAAATGCTTTTTATTCGATCGCAATTGGACATTCGGTTCCCGAGATATAGCTGATCAAAGTGAAGTAGTGTACGCAAAATTTGCCAGAAATGCATCATCTCCTATATTTTATCATGTGAAAAATTTCAAGGGGTTATATTTAAGATATTTTAAAAGATATTATTTATGAACTATTAACACATTTATTTTGGCTAAGTTGAAGTAAATAAATACTCATAGTATCATTTCCATAATTTAAATAATTAAAATGTCACCGGGTAAGTGATTTTTATGTATTTTATTGTTTCCTCACCCTGCGATATTTAAGAAAATTATTTTAAAAATTAATAACAGGACAATGGATGCACCTATTTCGATGATTCTTTCATTAATAATTATGATAATTCAGTATAAAATGAAATTTTAAAAAATAATTCCATACTTCACATCACAAGCGCCCTCAATTTTGTCTAAATGTTTTTCAGCCTATAACTCTTTTCGTTAAAATACGCAAACATTCAAAACGAGAACGAACGTACCTAGAGAACGCTACATCTCTGGACATGAAATTTGGCACACATATTGACAATACAGCGCAAAGGGGGGAGTTTTTTTGGGGGAACCATGAAGCCGATTTTCAAAATTGTGTTCCAAATTCAATTACGCCATGAAATTATTCGATTGGTCGATTGTCGGTTGCAATGGCAACGGTATTAAAATCGACTCATGGGTCACTGCGTATTTACCTCCTGCATATGTCAACCCAGTTTCGTCCAGTAGCTGTTTAGTTATTTAGTCCATTCGTTCTAGTGTTTAGGCCAATCAGAGGCCTCGTGGTTACCATGGCAACCAGAGCCGAAAATCTCTGGATTTTAAAACTTTGTGACCTGGGCTCAAATGATATATAAACTGTACATCCACTATTTAGGATATTTAGAAATCATTTCAAAGTTCACTGCATCAGACCCCTACCCCCCCTTAAACCAAAGTTATGATTCTAATACTATAGTTATAGGTAACGACCCATTTCTAGCTGATAATCGGCGAGCCATGGTGGGCAACAAGGGTGTCAATAAAGGTTATACTGTATTTTAAACAGATGTACTCATATCGATGATTTACAAGAATGGAGAAGTAGATTAGCTTCAAGCAGCCGTTTGATATTTTTTTTATTTATCTCTGTAAATATACAAGAACAGAATTAATAACCTCGATTGTACACAAGTCATTAAATATCGTAAAGTGCTTGCATCTTTCCTGCTGTGGTTCACTACCTTTGCTATCCAAAGGAAGATATGTGGCCACACAGTACATAGAAGAGGCGTACATGTAATTTTGTAAGTCTTACTCCGCGAGAATGAATATCATTTTCTACTGGTCTGCCCTCATTATCATGACCGTAGAAATAGATTTCATTCCAAATTGCCATCATAGGTATCCTTCACGTTTCACATTTGTAACAATCGCCGCGCTAGTACTAATGAAAAATTATTCAAAACATTATAGTAGATTTCAAATTACGTGAGACTCCTTGCATGCTCGGACGGGTGATATTGATATGGGGTTCAATCACCAGCCTGCCGAACTAGGCATTTGTGCCCTTTACAAAACATATTGTGACCATGGAAAGTTCTGTACAGAATCGTCCTACTGGAACTGATGGTATGCTGTTATACCAATGTCTCTTTGATTGAAGGACGTATCCATGTTGGCAAGGATGTCAAATCCGTTTTGCGCTCTTAATACAAGGTTGTTGGCCCATTTTGATGCCAAATAAAAACTTAATTGTGTGATCGATATAAGACTACATTATTTCTCCATGCTGTGATAAGAATGTTTTTTTTTTTTTTTGCAGTGTCAAGTAAGTTTAGGTCAAATAAACAGTTTTAATGAAAAATAGCGATGTTTCACCCGGTGTTTGCATCCGGATACTTGAATTGAAACATTATCTACTTAGATTGAAATAATGTATTTAGTCACCATTTATTTAAAAGCTCCATTACTATAATTGTATGAGTATCAATACGTTTTTTACCTGTGCCTGTAAATAACTTCGCCTCTTACTCTCACGGTGAATGGACAGACCTAAAACTTTTAATGTGCTCTCATCTATTTGAAATCTACTAAATAAAATATCTTTACGTATTCTATCAAGAAACGGCGTAACAGATTTAATTCTGTAATCAAATGATTATGTTAAATGCTTATTCTCCAAATCTTGTTAAATGATTCTGTATAATTATTGTAATTATCAGTACCTTCTACTTTTTTGCATGGTCAAAACAATGACAAATCTAAACGTCTCTTTACATATAGAGCGTGATGCAAAAATAAAACAAAATGTAATGATGACCTTTTCATGGGACTTATCGTTGGGTTCAAAGGTAAAAAAAACTGTAAAATTGTCAAAATGTTAAAAGAATTCTTGTGCTACAAATTTCATGCAATAATCTTAGTCTTCTAGCATAATGAATGAGCTGTTTAGCGTCTATGGGGTGTACTCCGTTTGGGGTCAGACTTCATCCTGGGTTCACAGTAGTCAAAACCTTTTTAAAACAGTTAAAACTCTAAATATTTCGCATAGTTAATTGCTATGTAATCAATGATATATCTTCCATCGTTGAACGCGTCAACGGGATGATTATTGTTTTCTTGCTGTATCGTTTTTCTTCTTTCTTACAACCGTAACCGTAACTATATACGGTGTGCTTTGTTAAGTTTGGAGTCAGAAGTCACGTAGGGTTCACAGAAAATCTTCAAATTTTCAAAACCTTTTTGTGCTACATAATACGTGCAATGACCTGATGTTATATGAATGAGTTCTGTCTAGAGTCTATAAAGGGTGCTTTGTTCATGAACATTGACAAGCAATCTAACTCAAAGAACATGTCATCCATGATTAGAATTCTTGCCCTTCCAGAAGGCTCAGTTGATGAGGTGTATGGAAAACTTTAGGCATCCCTACTTAATGTACCTTATTCGCATGCACCTCCTCAACAGAGTCCCCGCATTGTCAGACGCCGATCATCTGGGTTTAATAAAGATATTGATGATTATTGAGAAAATAGGTAGAACTAGAAAGAGGGTCGATCTTGATGCACCGTGCTAAGGAGGCTCATTATAGGGAACAATTAGAAAATATAAGCAACAAAATCATGATTGCTACTCTGAACCCCCAAACTAAACCAACTTCCTAACTGTAATTCTGCTACTGAGCTAGGTGGCTCATTTGCCAGGTTTTTTCAGCGACAAAGAATCAGACGGGACCTTGATAATTGTCCTGGCTCATCTCGCATGAATGATCGGGGGAGGGGAGCTATGCTTGATGAGATTGTTCCAATGCATGAGTTTAAACTAAGACGATTATGTCAACTCCATCAAAATAATGTTCCTTGGAACCTGCCGAATCGGAAAGCAACGGTCATTCGTTCTCCCTCTTCCTGGTCAATTGACAAGGTAAAAAACAAATGCAGTGAAAACATCCTATGGTTGTTATCTGGATTGTCCGAAAGAATCATCCTATATAGCTATGTCTATGCTATTCCATGCGGGAATTGCGATCTCATATTATTTAGCATGCATTATTGTTTACCTTTTTAAAACATTGGTCAAGGCACTTACTTCGCTTGTCACTCTCCACCCAGGAGTATAAATAGGTACCAGCATATGCTGGGAATGTAAAACAGACTCGCTGTGTGTGAGTAGTGGCGAACCTTGTCACGCCATATGATAGACATGGTCTGGCCAAACGGCAGGGTCTTGCCCAAAGGCCAGAGACAGAGAGATAGGCAATCCGCCTGCAGGCGCACTATTTTATATCTTTTATGAATTATGTAATTCATTCTTTCATACTGAGCAGAAACCTCCAGATGGTGACAGTTTGTGGAATCGTCTTCTAATTTATAGTTGGGTCGGAATTCAGGGGAATCCATGTATTCATTTTGTTACAAGGATTACAAAGTATTGTTTGTAACTACCTATACCGTATGGTTATGGGGATATAATAGAAATCGTCAAATGCCAAAGGTCATCAACAAATTTTAAGTCGTTGATATTGCATCGATTACTGACAAATAAGGTCAATGCCATTGACCTCTATTGATTCCTGAGTCTTATAAATATGTAAGACAGTGCAAAACATTTTGTTACAGTCTTTGAGGGAAGATGAACAATTTGAGCCCATTTTGAAAGAAATCGGAGCGATAGTAAAGATTTAACATTGGCGATGATCTTGACATTTGACGATTTTCGTCTTAAAGTCAACTGGCCCGATCGCTAATAGCCTCGTCCCCAGAAAGCCCAGATTTTACCGGAAGTTGGTCAAAAATTCTTGGTATCAGAAGAAAGCTCTATTTTTCCTCATTTACCCTTTGAACTGTTAGGGCCAAAGAATGTTTGGTTTGGAAGTTATGAGCGAAAATGTACCCATTTTGGAGGTCACCAATTAATTTTACACAGTACTCTAGGGGGCTTCCAAAAATCACGTTTGAGCTCTCACAGACAACGGATTGAAATATCGGCGCGAAACTTACAGAGGGGGTTTTGAGTGAAGACCAATTTCTCAAGATGAAAAACTTTATATCCTTAAATCGGGCCATCCCCCTTTTTAAAATCGTCATAAGCATACGCTGTAGGTATCACAAACTAATTACTGTGTGGGGTATCCCCATTACATAGACGAACCTTGGTTACCTATTTACAGCAATCCAAGCATTTTTCATTTTTTACCCATGTATTTTTGGATTGGCTCCCTTTGTGATTCCGGCGGATTATCTATTTAAACCTTAAAGAAGACAACATTCAATGACACAATGAACGGTTGTGAAGTGCCCCTCCAGATGACCCAAACTATTAGCTCCTGAATGTTGGCTAGCCCGCTAATGGATAATAGTGGAGAGCACGTGAATCTAGTGGAAGAAAAAGTGCAGAACGCGAGACCCCATTGTGGTTCACGTGTTTGGTCCTTGGGCAAATACTTAGTCTTAATTGCTTCGTTGACCCCAAGCGATAATTTGGCTAGTGTTATGGGGATATTACAATCTTAGTGCTGATAGAGTTGTGCGCCCTAGCCAGCAGCCACCTAGATGAAGCCAAAGGATTGTGAGATGGTCCTGATGGCAAGTGTTAATAAATAATTGGGCAATCTCGCCTGAGCACCACCGTGGATTGAAGATGCGCTGTATAAATGACCTATTAATAAGATAATGATAGACAACGTCTTCGTTTCTTACATGTTATTAATTATTTATTTATCCAAATCAAGCATAAATATAGTATAATAGTATAGAGATATCATTAATGCATTAATGCTTATAAAATGAAAGTAACAAGGTGAAACAAGAGATTTTGGGGCCATTTCATAGGATGTGGTATTTATATGTAGGTAATTAAATATAGATAAAACCTCAATTAAATTTCTTACTTTTATTGGTAAGAAAATGTTTGCAAATTGAAACAAAAGGGCGATTCTGATTTGATTAAATTACAAAACATAGCTGAATTTAGTTAGTTGATCCCTATAGATAAATAGAATTTCGCCAATTTTTGCTAACAAAGAAATAATCTCAGCTTACTTGCTTTATATTTGGATATTTTTGATAAAAGCGTACCATTAGTGCAAAAATCATAATTTTCACATTTAGGGACAACTTGTTATGTGAAAATCTCTCGTTGCACCAAGTGGCGTAGCAGTGGGGGGACACAAAATATCGAGAAGAGGAGCCAAAAAAAATGGGAAGGAAAAAAGGGAGGGAAGGGAGAGAAAAAGAGGGAAATGATGAAGGAAAAAAGGGAATAAAAACAAGAGGACAAGAGAGAAGAAAGGGAAAACGAAGAGAGAGGGAAAGATGGAGGAAGATGGAGAAAAGAAAAAAGAAAGAGGGAACAAGAGAAAGGGAAGGAAAGAAAGATAGTCCTTTATTCCCTCCCCGCCCCCTTCAGACTTTTGAACCGACTGGGAAATATATGGGTCTACACGGCTTAGGTAGCGAGCCGGAAAAATTGGGGAAAATTCTTGAGTCTTGCGCCCCCCTCCCCCCGTGCCCGGAGATTCTTGGAGATTTTGGCCGGAAATCATGACTCCAGGAGATATATTTTAACTCGTTCCATAGGGAGCTATTCATTGTAGTGTGCCGCTTTTTTCCGTTAATGTTTATATTGTAGATTACAAAAGAAACGACTCCTGCCGGCTCGGATTTGCGTGGCGTTTTTGTGGCTGTGGGCGCTCGTCTGTTATATACAGGTGTGGGTGCGATCCCACTTCAGGAACAACATTCGTTATGCTTTTCTTTGTATTTACACGTTGGCATTGGCCTCCTCACCACCTCCCCGAGTTGTGGCTTTTGACGTAGACAAACTTGCATCGCTGCCTTATGAGATAATAAGCACTTGGTCATGGTCCTGGAGCTTGATTTAGGGCCACAATCTCCGAGCGGGCCCCCCCCCCCCACCCGAGACACAGGTTGGTTACGCCCCTGCGTTGTGCACCTTTAAAAGATATAAGAGTTATAATTGGTAGAAATGAATGCCAGATTGATGAAGGCTCTTACTAGCAAGATGGAGAATGAGGACACGGCCAAACGCCGAACGGTGCCGGCGCGGTAACCCCAAGAGTTACCTAACTACTTATAACAAAAACGAGAGACAGACCAAAAACATTTGGACGAAAAGGAAAAGAAAGGAAAAGAAATAGTTCAATTAAGAATAAGGGTACGAAAATAGATAAGGACTAAAGACAGGGGTTGTATCGGCAAGGAGCATTTTTTATTAGGACATTGAAAGCAGCAAAGTAAGACGCACTTCTCAATTGAGTATAAAGCATGTTGCAGAGCAAAAGCCTTGGGATTTATGGGTATTTGAGCAGATTTAGCATTTCCAAGTTTGATAAAGCGAACGTGACTTTGCGAGTTTTTCAGATATGAGTTAGGATTGGAACATTAAATATAGTTCGCAGTAATTAGTTACTTTGTTCTTTTTGAAAACATCAAATCAATTTAAAAATAGTCTGGATCCGCTACCCAAAAATTCTGACACAGACAATCTACAAGTCCTTTTCGCCCTTCCCATATTAACATAATGCTTGAAAGGTACAAAAGGTGCCAAAATTATATGAGATAACCGCCAATTGTAGAACTTAACCTTGCTAAAAATAACAGGGAGGTATAGATGAACATCCAATATGACAGAACACTGGTTGGATTTTAACGGCCTCCCTTTCGAGACAATTTTAAGCGAAACAAAAAAATAATGGATCCAGGATTAGTATTATATACACATAATTTCTGAACTCTGATAAAGTGGTTGTGAAAGTTGAAAGACGTCAATGATAGTCTACAAATAAACTGTCGTCTTGTTCTGTAGTTCTCAACAAAGAAATCTTATTTTGGATACCTTCCAATTTACCAAATCAAAGCTTTAAATACCCTAATTATGTGGATAAATGGAATAAACATAAATTACTCGGAAAAAAAAGTACCACAGTTCTAAATGAAAAAGGAATCTGAAAGCAACATATGGTTGGAAATTTGATCGACTGCAATCGGAGCCAAAAAGGGGAGAAAAAAGGGAAAAGGAAGAGAAGAGAAAAAGAGAAATAAAAAAAGAGGGAAAGAGAGAAGAAGGAGAAATAAAATACCATAGGGGAGAGAGAGAAGAAATGGGAAAAAGAAGGAGGGAAAGAGGGGGAAGGAGAGATTAAGAATTAAGAATTTGAATCTTCTTGAGCTCTGCCACACCCCCCCCACCCCCCCCCCAAGCTAGGTATGGTTATGCCCTGCGTTTGCACTTACCGAAAAATATCAAAATTTAATTAATATGAAAAAGGAACTGAAAGCAAAATATGAATTGGAAAATGTATCCACTGCCACAAACTTAGAACTGAAAATGTTTGATAAAACTTGGGGCGAGTACGTATGCGAACCTATTGACAGTACTATGTGAAGTAAGAATGTAGTGTGTTAACTGAATTCATGTATGTTATATTTTCGTGTTTGGTGGGCCTTTTCTGATGTTTTTTCTCCTCTCTTCCCACCAGCTCAAGTACCAGCAATAAAAACAATATATAAAACAAATGTAGCTAGTTGTAGTTATTATAGGACATTCAATGTTTTCAAGGAAACAAAGAGAGGATCTGTGTGAGAAAGTCAAAGAATAATTTAGACATGTTTTAGCAATCCTTTTGAAAGTAACAACAAATGTGAATCGAGATTGTAATTATGCATATCTGCCAAAATCAATGCGACGTACAAGAGATAATTAGAGTAAGGGCCAAAAAAAATTGTTGCAGTGAGGTACCCGTCCGTCCCGACTCCTAATTTTGAAAATCAAGCATTGTACAAAAGTTATACCTACCATATGTTTTATGATTTCAAAAAATTCTTAATTGTCGAAGTTGGTTTTACCTGATTTTTAACCCGGATTTTTCTCAATATTTTTTGTGTTTTTTTTGTTCTGGTGTTTGTAACTTAGCTTATAAGAGTAAAAGTATCAATTTAATAACATTACATAGACGATGTGTGATGATTTGATGTAGTCATGCAT
>JAMKCH010012460.1:0-60355 GCA_023653785.1 Ophioderma brevispina | reverse complement strand
ACGTCATCAAGTCCGCGAGTCGGCAAAATTGGCATTTTCCAAAGAAAATAGGCGAAAATCCAATTATGCGCTAAAAAATCGGATTTTCATGCGGTTTTCAGCTCTAAATGATCTAAATTGACTAGTTTTAAATAAACATGGAGTTTTAGAGCAATACTGTGCATAATATACTCAAAAACGCACCATAAAATATCCTTGGGTGGCAACCACCCCCACCCTACCCTTCGACTTTGACGGCATACCCTAACCCCGGTGAAGGTGCTACCTTCACATTTTTTTCGCTTAAATGACCAGAAAGGATGAGAGAACGATTACCTAGAAGCTTTTTACGAAAGTTTTTTGGCATTTTAGCGCACCGGAGCGAAGTTCACTAGCGGGTGGTAACCACCCCTCCCCCTGGTAAGACGAGGGTTAAACGTTGGAATTACATTTTTATGTGCTTTAAAAGCCAAGATATAGCATATTATAGGTTCAAAATGGCGGCCATTTTGAAATCCAAGATGGCCGCTGATACGCAATTTAAAAAAATGACAACATTATACCCGCTTGCGTAGTGGCGTTTATAAAATGTCGTATATAGCATTCTTTGTAAACAGGTGTATTCAAAGTTCTTTTGGCTACATAGTATCATTAGAGTAAAACAAATGGGTCAACCATTTGTGCATAACTACATTATGCATTGCCAAATTTAGAGGGTGGTTTTAACTCCCGTTAGTGCCCAACGGGGTTGGGGTTCCATGGGACCCCATGGGACTTAGGAAACCACTTTCTCAACAGAACTTTTGCACGAAATTTATACCATATGTAAAGGGTCATAGGACAACACTATATATAAAAAATGAAATTTTATATTTGGGCTGCAAATTAGGGGCAAAACATTGTTTTCAAAACACGCGAAAATTGGGCAAAAAGACGGAAAATTCCAATGAGCCTCGCACTTACATCAAACTTTTTGAAAACATCTACCCTACTCTAGAAGAACAGAATTACAAATATTTAACACAAAACTTACAATTTTAGATAATCCTGTGTTTTTTACGGGTGTTGAAAAATACACGTCATTTTCCCATAGAGTTTGTACAGTAACGGTTTAGCAACGTCCCCAAGAAATTGTTTGTTTTCAGTACATAAAGAGTTAATTATTGTTATTGTTAGTAATAATTGTTTACTTGCGTGTATGTGTGCACATATATCAGCAAAAAACACTGGCTATGGTTCTTTGATGTTTTATAGTATTATCAGACGACTTCCATTAGTGCCCAAGGGGTGGGGGTCCATGGGACCCTCACTATTTACTCATTAAAGGTGGTTGTTCCGATTTATGTGTATTGTGTTCTCTACTTGATATGAGAGCCTGGCACATGCACATACACCCCATCAAGTACCGTGGGAAACAAACTTGCGGTTTTGATGGTAGACGCAATAATGCATGTTGCAAAGCCCTATTCAATACTGTGCTAGTATTGATGGTTAACCACTAAAACGGCGGTTTTTTGTTTATATCTTGTGAATGAAATGGATTTGACGGCTCAAATTTCAGGATGACAATGAGAAAAATACGGCCTTTCATCTGATATCAAAATCGATACTACTTCAGGGTAAATCAGGGGGGTCCCAAAGACGATCGGAACATGCACTTTTAAAGTGGCAGGAGGAAATATTTCTAGGATACGAATTTCTCTCAAATTTCACTGGATCGGTTGTAGACCACCTACCGAGAACGTTTCGAGAGTTTATTTGACAAATAGGTGCAAAAGAAAACCGCAACCTTGTTTTGAACTTGCCTGTTATCGCAATCGTTCCTCGTAGAAAACCATGCTTTTGACTTTCTGTCGTGCACGACAGAAACTACTAAATCATCATCTTATTACATAAAGACGGTGTATTCGGCTTATTCACTTCAGGTGTGATCTAATACATTGGTAAGCATTCCAAATATGCCGGCGAAGTTAAATTATAAAATCGTTCTGTTTACCCATAAGGAAGCTGATTTGGTCGTAATCATTTCGGGTGAGGGCTTTTGTATATAAAAGCTTTACAACCATGCAAAAATATCGATTTTGAAAAATCTTGAGGGCGCACTATTTTTCAAATGTGCCAGCAGGCGGTGGCGGCCAAGCTTCATTCATAGCGCAAAACTGCCGAACGAGTCATTGGACGAGCCTGAACAGTGACCGGAATTTGAAGTCACTGTGCGCGTTTATGAAATAGATCAGTGAGTGGCGAGTGGGAATTCCCGTACGGAGCCGCGGCCGTTTAAATTGCCTTGCTTTAATCGGTGGGGCATAATTGTGCTGCAAAACTATCATCAAATCGTTTTTAAAGACCGGAAATGAGAGGATTGCCACATACAGGTCAACGAATCATTCCACGGTGGTGCATGGGCTACCCTGGGGCTACCTGGTACCGGTGTAGAAGTAACCATTGTCCGGCGTACTCATAGTCCGGGAACAATGGTGAACAATAGAGCAATCGATTCAGTTGACTCTTCACGCAACATTAGTTTCACGCTTTATTCCGTTATCGTCTATGGAGCCCCGGACTATGGCCCCCACCGGACTATATCTGCTTTCACACCGGGCCTGGTACATGGTCCGCAGCTATAAATAGCGGTGACTCTGCGATTGAACATGAGGTCAAGCGAGCCTCGTTCAAAATGCATCCCGTTTGTACCGTTATTCATCCCAAAAAAATACTTAGACTGGAGTTGATTCTTCAACTCCAACGGATTTTGAGTGGAAAAATATTGATATCAGACATATTTTCGACTTTAGAATATTTGTAAAGTTTTAGTGATTACGTGCTAAACCTATGGGAACGGCAAAAACGACGCTATCTTGGCCGCCCCCCCCCTGTGTGCCAGTGTCTGTTTGATGCGGAGGCGATTTTTTTAAAGGTGCTCGTTCCGATTTATGTCTATTGTGTTCTCTACTTGATATGATAGCCTGGCAGTTGTACGTATTCCCATCAAGTATCATGGGAAACAAACTTGCGGTTTTGATGGTAGAAGCAATAATGCATATTGCAAAGCCCTTCTCAATAATGTGCTAATATTGATGGTTAACACCTAAGTGATCAAGGGGGGGGGTTCCTATGGACCCCCAAAATTTGTTTTCGCGCTGGCCGCTTTACGCGTGGGATTTTTGCACCGAAATTTTTATAATTGTCTGACTTTTAAATGCGCTTCTTTTCATACCAAAATAATTAAAATCGGCCAAGCCGTTAATGAGTTAATCAGTGGGGGGTCCCATGGATCCCCCCCCCTCCTTGGGCACTAACGGAAGCCATCTGAGATTTTTTAAAAATCAAAGAACCAAAGCGATTTTTTGCTGATATAAGTTGACACATACATGTAAGTAAACAATTATTAGTAAAATTAAAAATAATTAACCCTTTATGTGCTCAAAACAAACAATTTCATCGTGGACATTGCTAAACCGTTACTGCACAAACTCTATGGGAAAATGACGTGTATTTTGCAACACCCGTAAAAATACAGAATTCCCTTAAAAGTGCTGGTTTTGTGTAAAATATATGTAATTTGGATTAAGTTTTCAAAATGTTTGATGTAATCGCAAGTAGAGAACACAATACACATAAATCGGAACAACCACCTTTAATGAGTAAATAGTGAGGGTCCCATGGACCCCATCCCTTGGGCACTAATGGAAGTCGTCTGATAATACTATAAAGACATAAAAGAACCATAGCCAGTGTTTTTGCTGATATATGTGCACACATACATGCAAGTAAACAATTATTACTAACAATAACAACAATTAACTCTTTATGTACTGAAAACAATTTCATTTAAGACGTTGCTAAACCGTTACTGTACAAACTCTATGGGAAAATGACGTGTATTTTTCAACACCCGTAAAAACACAGGATTATCTAAAATTGTAAGTTTTGTGTTAAATATATGTAATTCTGTTTTTCTAGAGTAGATATCAACATAAATATGTTTTCAAAAAGTTTGATGTAAGTGCGAGGCTCATTGGAATTTTCCGTCTTTTTGCCCAATTTTGGCGTGTTTTGAAAACAATATTTTGCCCTTAATTTCAAGCCGAAATGTCATTTTTAATTGCTGATTTGGGGTTTGTCTTATGACCCTTCACGTGTGGTATAAATTTCGTGCAAAAAATCCCTCGGGAAAGTGGTTTCCTTAGGGGGGATTCCCATGGCCCCCCCCCCCCCCTTGGGCACCAATGGGAGTGAAAACCCCTTGGTCACTTTAGTGTTAACCACTAAAACGGCAGTTTTGTTATATCTTGGAAATGAAATGGATTTGAGGGCTCAAATTTCAGGACAATATTGAGAAAATACAGCCTTTCACCTGATATCAAAATCAATCCTACTTCCGGGTAAATCAGAGAGGTCTCAAAGACGATCGGAACACGCACCTTTAATGTACTACCGTGATTTCTGCCTCAAATTTAGGTGACAAAAGTTACACATATGAGGTTTTGGTGTTGGGGCCCACTTTGTACATATGAGGTGTTGCATTTAACCTTGAGGTTTTCCTGCCAAGCGACGACATGCAAACTTTGATTGCTTCGGGCAAAATTTTGTTGAACTCCTTCAAAATATTTAACACCAAAATTATCTTGCCATGTTGTTTTTGCCTTTCAGATGGCGGCCATTTTGGAAAATGGCATCGTATGCAAGTTGCCACCACTTGTAATGTTGTCATCACCTGTTTTCATGAACTCCACAACCCTAAGGTCAATTTTTAGCTATCATAACACATTTTATTTTTTTCCGGCCGAGGTACCCTCTCTCCGTATCTGGTTGGTGCTGCAACACCAAAGCCATAACTAGATCTTTTTTTTTCCGACCCGGGTACCCATTTCTTTATCTGGTTAGTGCTGCGACACTAAAATCTACATTCCTTATCCTATAAGCCTCTAAAAAGGTCTCATTAGATTTGCTACAAGCAAACAACTGTACATTTTTAGGCTACGGTACATGATGCAATGTTGGCTTTTTAATTAAATATTCGTGCTCCAGACCTGGGGATCACTTATTTACTTCACTAAAATTAAAACAATATTATTTTAACCAGGAAAAGCTTTGTCGCCACATGAAAGGGGTGCACATTATTTAGAAAAATGAATAAAATTCAACTCATTTTATTTCTAGAATATCAGTGACCAATGGATATACATAACCTCAACATGCTCAAGCGAACAATGGGTTCATCCTCTATGTAAGATCTCATGAAATTAGCCTAGCATAAAATCTTCTATAAGAGGATCAAAGGATTACAAGGATTGTACAGCTTTATTCCGTAAAAGAGTCTTTACTCTAGTCTAACTCATGAATATCTTACACCAAGGTAAGACCGAACAATGGGGCTAATGATACTCAATAATTGGCCCGAAACACACTTCAAATTCTTTTAAATCTGGTCCATTGTTATTGTGCACGCAGTTGAACAGATTTGGAATGTTATGTCCTTACTGCATTAACGTGAGTTCTTTCCTCGTTCGCGATAAAAGAAATCTTGAGATTCTACCGTGTTTCATTAACTTTGACCATATGATTAATATTTGTTTTCGAAAAGAAAATGTAAAGGGACAAAACTAATGAAAGACAAGCCCATGACAAGGGCTGACCTAATCTGTGCATAACCTAAATCCAAAAGTTATTGTCTTAAATAGCCTATTTCTATTCAATTTACCAAGAAAGCCAATGGTATTCAGCGACCTTCATTTTTAAAAATCACGAGAGAGGTGAGTATGTTGCCCTTTAAGTCATAAAGAGATACTAGAGCTCAATACGGGGAGTCATAACACCTGATATAGCTAGAAATCTTTTCAGTGTGGGCAGTAACAATGGACCTGCATACCCTGTTGAGAAAAGATCTGAAGTGTTTTTAGGTTGATTGTTGAATATCATTAGCTCTATTGTTCGTTTGAGTTTACGTGTACATATTGGTCACTGACATTCTGGAATTAAATTGAGTTGACATTTTATTCATTTTTCTAAATAATGTGCACTCTTTACATTTGGCGATACAGCTTTTCCTGGTTTACATGATATTTGTAAAATTTTAGTGAAGGAAGTAAGTGATCCCCAGCGCTGTAACACGAAAAGATCGTTAAATCGCTAACGCATCATGGCATATATTTGTAAATTTCGTGTTATCAGAATATATCCTCACTTCCTTCTAAGGAGACGGGGGAGCCCACATGAGCCCCCTCCATCCCACCCCCGGGAGTGCAGAAGATAGTCTACATATTTTCGCAAATCGGAATTTGGCAGGTCCCAGTCTACTATATGAGCCATCACCATTTTAGAGTCAGCGTTGTTGAATGAGGTACCTGTCCTAGTATTTCCTGTTGAATCTTTAGTCTATCGGTTTTTATATGATTTGGTTTGCTCGCGTTGTTCTATTAAAATATGCTTCTTTCGAAGTACTCTCAGACTTTCGTTACTTTAAATTTTGTTGTTGATGTATTTCTATCACAAAATCAGCAGAAATTTCGCGTTCGTACAATTTCAATTATGGTATATACACACAAAAGAGATGACGCGAGGCATGAAAGCTCTCATTGTAATTCTTATTATCTAGAACGCTATATAACGCCGTATTTTCCCCATAACAACTACTTCAAGATAAGATATAACAAATACCAGGATCTCCGATGATACCAACATGTATATACTGAATATAATTATAGTTGTTGTTTGCAATGGTATTTTTGCACAAGGTAAGTACTTTGTTTCCAATTTTCAACATATTTGCTCGTTTCAGTATTTGAAAAAAATTGGAACGGGCTGCTTTGAATACTATAGTAATACTATATTACGACATATAAATGATAAATTACATGATAAACTAATTGCAAACAATGCACTCATAATTTGTCATTTTTTAATGAAAATGACTAATTAAATAAACTATACATTCATAATTCAGCATTTGGCTTGTCATACACTAAACTTTAATTTGTAATGCACTAAATAAGACAAATTATCGATAATTTCGTCATTCATTAATTTCTTTTGCAATTTTAAAATGTGATAATTATAAGTCATGAAAATATCTGTGATCATTAAAATTATTTTAAAGGGGGATAGCCCGATTTAAGTATATAAAGTTTTCACCTTAATAGAATGGCCTTCACCCCAAAACCCATTCTGTAAAGTTTCGCGCCGATATTTCAACCCGTTTTGATATGAGAGCTAAAAACGTGATTTTGTAATCCCATAGAGTACTATGTAAAATTAATATTGGTCGACCGAAATTTGGCACATTTTCGCTCATAACATCTAAACTAAACATCCTTTAGCCCTATGATTTCACAGGGCAAATGAAAAACAATATCTTTTTTTTTATCTGAAACCAAAATGTTGACCACTGCCGGTAAAATCTGGGGTCCCTGGGGACGAGGCTATTAGCAATCGGGCCATGGACCTTTAAAGTTACTCCACCAGATTACAAATTTTGATACACAAATGTAGAAGGCACTTAAAATAGGAAGGGGTGATAAATTGGAAAATGCCAATTTTATTTATTTATTTATTTATTTATTTATATTTTTAGAAGGGTGGGCCTATGATGCATGATTCTAGCAGAAATCTTTATCTTATTTAGCATGGGTAGATAATTTATTGTTTAGACACTGCATTCCAAAAAGCACGATCCTAAAACGTGTCATTCCCTTTATCGCCAAACCCCTTTATCTTCAATCGCTCCTTGTCAACTGGTATCTTCCCCTCTGCTCTCAAAGTGGCAAGGGTCATTCCTGTCTTCTTCTTCCGTATGAGGCAGCAGCTAAATATGTCGAAGTTGGTGGAGCCAGCTCACTAGTGATTGGTTGGGGTTTGAGAAGTCTATATCCACGGTGGACGAAAGGTTCTGACACTTCATTTAGAATGCTCTCAGCACAGTCTGTGATGGAGAGCCACCTTGGCAGGAGGTGGAGATGGTCGCAGCGATCGGTACCTATTTGCGTTTAAAACGACGATCCTTGTGACGAATCTGTTTTAAGGTGACCCATTACTTGCGCGGAAGATTGCTGCCAGGTAGGATTTCATTCAATGTGTGATAGTGATTTGGGTCTGTGTTGGAGTATCAGCCAGGCAGTGATCCATGCCTGTAAGATGCTGATGAAAGGAGAGGATAGAGAGCTTTTAGCAGCGGGTCGACAGAAAGGTCGGACTGACCGGCACAGTCTCTGTCTGCCGAGCTGGTGGAATTCTTTAACAGTGGTAAGCAGCAGGTGCTTGTTGTCCAACAGAGCCTTATTCATCAGTTATGTGTGTGATGTTCTCTCCAAAGGACTGCAGGTGTAATATAATGCCTGGAGAGCACTAGTAGAATTCAGATGAAGTTTGATGAAGGCAGCCAACCAGTAATGTTCCTCCTGTCCAGCTTCTTCCGGTATTCATTAAAGGAACCCTGGTTTTCCCTTGTGATGAGCATTACATTTGGCATAACAAAAGTTAATGATATGTGTATATATCTTATATATTAGTTTTGGAGGTGTGTGCATTCATTGCATAGAAGTGATATTTTTTCGCCATTAGTGTATTTTTTCAATGATTGTTTACTGTTGCCATTTTTTCATTCCTTTGTTTTTCCCTCAATTATCATTTTACAGTGTTTGGCAGAGGTTTTTTAGCTCCTAAAAATGTAATGGGGGTTCCATACCTACGCTGTTAGAGGAGTCCTGGTGGGTAATTTTCTATGCAGTGCGGCAGCTCAACACAGATGTGTAATGTCTCATTAATTATGATAAAACAAGCATAAAGCAAAACATAATAACTGCGACACACTTTTGACAACTTAATCTACAAATATTTAATGATCATGAGGGATCTTGTGGAATCTATTGACCCCCGAGGTGAACTAGAGGGCGTGGGGTATATTTTTCGAAAGCGAAGTCGAGGGGAAAATAGTAACCCACGCCCTTCAGTTCACCGAGGAGACCAATAGATTCCACAAAGATCCCGAATAAGATCATTAAATATTTGTTTATATCCTTCATGAATATACTTTTTGTTCATTGATTGGTTAAAAGTGAAACTGAGCCTGAGGCCTACTTATAAACAAAAACAAAAAAATAGGCCTTGCCTGTGCTGTACTTTGTCGGTAAATAAAATGAGGACGCTGCTGGAAGTCGTACGAAGTTACTCCGGAATGTTACTGCATAGGCTCACCCCTTCTGTTTCCGTTGCACAGTAATGCAGCGTTGAGATCAGCGTTAAAATAAAAATCACCGCGGGAATCACTGGTGTTAATATCCTTCATACACAATTCTCCGAAACACTGATAGAACATACGTAATTAGTTTCTTAACACTTTCTTTGTATTCTCACTATTCCGTGTAGAAGGTTTCCCACCGGTGTAATTGCAACTGCATGGGCGCAGCCTTGTTGTTGCTACGGGTGTCGACGAAATAGCCTCAACAATGCGGCAAAGTTCCTTTTAGAGCAATAACTAATACGAACGTACACATACGTTGAGAAATACAAGTAAGAGTCTGTGCAGGCTCACGCATAACGTCAACAGTCGTATTGACCACAGCGAAAGAACCGATAAAGGAACTGATAACACGGGTATCGAGGCTAGAGTGAAATAGGCGCCTATTTCAGAGGGAAAATAGGCATCTACAGGGTGTCCCAAAATAAAGGCAATCCTCGCAGTGTGTGCTATAATTTCAAAATTACTGAGAATTATTCAAATTTTATAACAGATTCGGAATGACCAACTTGTTTCGTACGTCCTGTCTAATATTTGTCTTATACGGTTCACTAGTTTTGAAAACAAAGGCTATATACGGTGTTCAAAAAATTTGTTCCGCCCTAATGCCCAACTCCCCCTGAGCGCACCATCAATGCTGAAGTACCCCCTTTATTAAATAATGTCCTGGAGTGACAAGCTGACAATATCCTACAGCATGAAAGCTTTTAGAAATGTTGATCGTAGTTTTTTGAGCAGGTTTTGTACATTTTGACGAAGTTAAAGGTCTGCAAACCTCGGGATTTAAAGATGGCGTCCAAGAAAAAACAATGAAAACTTGGGAACGACGAAATGACTGGCTGGGAAGGTACAACCAATAAGGAGAAATAAAAGTTGTGGTCTGCATTGAAAAAAAAAGTTTTTGAGACCCGCTATTGCAAAACAATAGAACAACTCACAGAACGAGTCCAGCGTGTGTGGAAAGCGGTACACAATAAGGGCTAATCGCGCATTGGTTGACGCGGGAAAACCGGGCGGTGGGTAGAGTGTGTTTCGAAGGTTATCGACCATCAAGTACAGAATAACTTGAAATAAATGGTAATTGAATTCCATTTAATTTGAAATAATAGCTACTCACAAACTAATATCAAATAGATTCGTGTAAGTATACATTTAAAATCGGTATAAAATTGCTTTCCTTAAGTGGGAGGGAAACGAAATTTTTGAACACTACTGGGGGCATAGGTATAGATAACCGCTGTCAAATATCCCATTCCAAGTTTGCCTAGATCGTTGAAGCAGGTTCACCTTGAGATAAAGGTTGATAAAAATGATAATAACTAACAAACATTTCCTTGTACAATAATCATACTGTACTTTTGTTATTTAAAAGAATTACTAAATATTTTCGTTATTGTTTATAATACACGGTCTTTTATCGTCCCTTGCGTGCCAGATATTTTCCTCTACTCAGTATGAGGAATAGTAACTTATCGACTTGGTCCAAAAATCCAAAAAATAAATGTATGCCTGAATATTGCAAAAAAAAAAATGTGCGGGAAGGATTAAATTACCAACTGATGGGAAATGGGTATGAATGGATGTTGAGGACCATATTGATATAATATAATAAGGACTATTTTATAGACACAACAACACAACCAACAAATAAACACTGAAAATCAAACTTGCGTTACATCAAACACAATGTAAGTGGTCATTGGAAACAGAGAGAAACATTTCCCCCATTTGTTCAAAGACTGTTGTCTTTAAAGGTGGTATACTGGGGTAATTGCCCAACTAGGCAACTTACTGAGAATAGTAAGGCATCAGACAAGCGAAAGCAGAAAACAAAAACCCAGCAACCTACGTACTTAAGCCTGCCTTGATGTGTATTCATTCAGTCAAACTTGGAATGGCTCTTAACTTGTGGCTTACGTACGTAATCGCCTTTGTTCTAAAAAACCCAATGATGGGAAGCATCAAGTGGAAATGTGACAATATGTTAAGAAAGGGATAGGATAGGCCGTCGTAAAGATATCTCGCAACATTTCAACATTTTTAAAATAATTTTTTGAAATTATTAGCACCCAACCATTTCCATTCATTTGGTAATTAATCCCTCCACTGCGCAATTTAAATATTCACGGCGGATGTGTCAGACACCACGGGAGATGACATCGGCCAGAGTCGCTAAGGTTAATATGTCTAAATATGAATTGAGAGTGCAAAATACTGTACGACAATAAAAGGACCCAGTGCTATAATAAAACAGATAAAGACAGAAAATTTATTTTTTCTAAAACAAAAGACAGGGATTTAGTACCAGGAGGATTTTTGTAAGTTTGAAAGACATTGATGCACTTTCAAGGCGAAACGTGCATCAACGCTCTAAGGCAAAAATTGGGTGGGAAGGGGTGGGTTAGGCTAATTTGACTAGCGGGGGAATAATAGCCGTGTTTTCAAAACTAGATGAAGCGTATCAGGACACCAAATTGGGAGCGCGGAATATTCAAAACAAGGTTTTGTCATAAGACTCTGTTATAAAATTTGAATGATTTTCTCAGAAAATTTGAAAATTATAGCAACCGATTTGCGAGGGAATTGATTGATTTTTGGGACATCTGTTTTCCCGGTAAGCTCTCTTTTCTCTTCTTTCTCGCCAAATAGTACTAGTAACTATTTGTGGTCATGGGACGTACTTTAACCAATCAATGAACATGATATATTCATGAGGGATATTGCGTCGCCACACATATTATTACTGTCTTATCTGTTTTCGAGAAAAGAAAATTCGCCATTGAACAATTCTACCGGAGAGGTTTGTTTGTTATATGGAATTAAACATTAACAATTTACTTTTTTAAATTTTGCATTTTATGAAGAAAAACATTTCATAATATTAGTACAGTTTGTTAGTGTTTTCCCGTGGGATTTTTGTGCCAAAGATTGATTTTATTAGCTACTTTGTCAATTTTGGGGTTGACTTGATTTCAAAATTGAGGTGCCCATTTTGACACCACGCGTTCGCCATTTTGGTTTCAAATGGGCGCCACATTTTTTTTTTTTTTCAGTATTTTTTGTCCATATTCTCGGCTTAGGAGCACCCCCCCACTACTTAGAGGAGTAGTAACTAAAATTAGGTGGCAACCATGAAGACCCCATTGTACTTGTGATCCCACGAGGAATCACATTGAAAGGATTGTCTTACTTGTAATGATTTGGTTTGCGTGCCATCTTGAATTCGAAAATGGGCCGCATGTTAGAATTATGTCATGTCCTATAGCTTGGCGTGCCCATGAGCAGACGGGAAGAGTAAAAACGCCTGTGGCTATTAACACACTGGCTTAAGGTATTCTAATTTAGCTTTACCGCCATCTTGGATTTCAAAATGCCGCCACTAGACAATTGTTATGTTGTTTGATCTAATAAGGTTAATGTCAATGAAATGCTAACCCAAATATCCATCAGGTAGTATAAATGACCAGATTCTACTATTTTTAAAAACTCTATCCTTGAAATACCTGACTTTGATCTTGGATTGCTTTTCAGCACATGAAGATTATTTTCACAATACTGCGTTTTTCGAAACCTTTATTTGAGGGTGTAGGCATGAAGCTCAATAAATTCTAGCGTGAAGCCAAAGAAGTTAATAACTCTCCATGTTATTCACCGGTTTTTAGAGACACAAAAAAAAGCTTTTTTTATAATGCAAACTTGACTAATTAATGCGAACTTCGAAGAGGATGTTTGTTGTTTTTTGCATTCACATAGAAAAGCATTAAGGCTATGAAATTCCATTAGAGGCCTACATGACTACATGGGTTACCCAGTACCCAGCCAGGATAGCACTTAAGTTCTTCAGGGCATGATGTGTAGAGCGTATACCTCATCCTTTTATGGAGCTGCGACTGGACATATTATTCAAAAGCTTGAGGATCGATAAATGACTGTTGTATACAACTTCTTAAGAAGAGTACTTAAATCAGATGGAAGGAGATCATATTGCACCAATTGAGGTGATAGGAGACGTATAACAGACTCTCCGGAACCATTAACAAAGAGACCGTCTCCCAAGGTAGTTTGCAGGCAAATGATATGCGGAACAATGGACCACACGCTATCCCGCCTGATTTTCTGGGACACCACCCGGAGGAAGAAAACTTAGCTGTGGCAGTACAGTTGTAGGTAGGTAAACTGAGTTCTCCTGTTATGTCATTGCTAAAGATATTGGAGTGATTGCAAGTGAAATCCAGGCGCGACAACCATCTGAGGATAAGGCAACCTAGGTACAAATTTGCGTTGTTTCGACGTTCGCCGTCTACGGAACGACAGATGATGATGGTCAGGATAGCCTTCTGGACCTACGTTGTAATCAATTGTACGCAGAAGTCACTGCTTTACAGAGCGCAAGGTCTTGTTGGGGGCAAAATGTGACTGCAATTTGCCGTTGCCTTGACATACCATACACCATGCACAAAAAGTTTTCAAGAACACTTTAAGCATGCTGTCTAGGTCGAAAACTACCATCAGCGGAAAGGTCTTGGAATACACCCGATTGCGTCACAGGCTTGGTCTAGGCCGGTTATCACCTACTCTAGATATTGCCAGCAAAATTATCCTCCACCCAATACCGTACCTCTAAATAGCGTTGCGTAGAGACGTAGTTAGGACACGCTATATTCTTTTCGCTGTCCAAACGGGTGCACTCTTGCTACGGTTATTAACTGTGCGCTTCGCTGTTCCTTTTACGGTCGATAAAGTGATAGTCGCCTGGAAAACTGTTGGTTGAACACAAATGCATGATGTAAATGAAGACAATCCGTTGTTGGCGAATATACATCTATATCTCTTGAGTGGTATTTCCAAGTCATATTTGGACGCATTCAAATAATGAATTGGGATCAGCGTGTCTGCCCTCATCGAGTGATTGTGTGCTCCGAAATATTGGAGCATAAACACCTGGTTTGGTTGGAATACGTTGAGGATCTACCAACTAAGGTCTTTGGTCTGCTATCTTCATGGTCAGACGTAGAGCTTTCCCCCAACGTAGTAATCTGTCAGTGGGAGACTTTGTTTTTTTTCAATATGATGGACAGCATGGTTTTCAGTTGTTTCTAATGACATTAGTCGAAACTATGATGTAAAACTTGACCGGATCAATTCCAGCAGACCTTTACCATGTGTTCTTGAGCTTTCAGTGACCGTTATCCAATATATATGTCGAAGATATCACATCCATCATAATCAGATACAATCTTACGGATGCGTCGAACAAAGGTGCTGGCAAAATAAGAACAGTGTACCATGTTGAAATTTATTGATAACTTGAACTGACATGGCGTCTATAATGCACAAATTGTATTGCCGCTTGATGTGATCAGACAGGTTTTGTTTAAGTTCAAACAGGAAGGATCTACAATTGGTGGTACCCGGTTAGACTCATCAATGACCAGGGACACAAGTACTCTTGTCTTTTGGGATTAGAAGGCCATCGGAGGAGAAGATTGATTGCGGTAAACAGAAAACTAATGGAGATAAGCTGTTCCAATGTTTGGTCCAAGTGAGGGTGATTATAACGAATAGATTTGTGAATGGAGAGCGTGAAACGTCACTAGAAATCACCCGCATAGATTTTAGAGCGTCCAAAGTATGCATGGTCGCATTGTGCCCACGTAAAGGATTTTTATTTCGGCAGACACAAATTGTGGACAGTCGAGCATTTTTGGAGAGATCAGGAGCAAGGTAGTATTGAACCTTGCTCCCCAAGGGCACTGAGACCAAGATCCAAATCACTGTCTACTTGCTGGAATTAAAGTAGAGGACTCTCTACCTGCTTCATAATAACTCAGGAAGAAATCTTTTGCCATCTGCGGAAGGTTCTTGACCAAGGGCAGCTCGGATCTGGTCTCTGAAGATTTAATTTACCACTTCTAAGACACCCACCATATCTATGTTGTCTCGCATATGAAGCCTATTGTGGAGTTAGTTTGTGACATTTTCAGGATTCTGGTATACCAGCAGTTTTCTAGCTGCCAAAGTTGCCTTACACAAAGAGGAGGAGGTCATAGCAGACAATGATATTGGTTACATGGCACTTGTTATGCGTCTCGTAGACGTCAAATGTCAGGGAAAATACCTTCAAACACAAAGCAATGAGCCTTGTTGCAAAGTGATCTGGAAATTTTATATATAGAAGGACAGATTTTAATGATTTGTAATTGGTTCAAGAATTTGGTTTTATGGTCCAAACACAATACAAAATCAAAATTTACAGACAATTCACCACAATATTGGGAAATATTATACGTAGTGTAAACAAGAAGTATACACTAATCTCCACAAGGAAGCGTTGCAGTTCAACTAGGTGATATGTCCTCTAGCAGCAAGACTTCAAAAATAGCAGCATTCAAACAGTCACGCTTATAATCCTCAGGTAATATCAGCATTGGAACGTCTTCTCAGTACTGAAGTTAACTTTTGTCCAGCAGTTCCAGACGACGGGTTATAATTCCTCGACGACGCTAATAATCCACAGTATATCAGTTCAATATACTCACACGAGCTTCGATCTGTCCACAATTTGGAATCCTACGTGATTCCCAAGCACTTTCGGCTTTAAAGATGACAGTAGAATACTTACACCGCACTCTGCTCAAATGGAATTGACCAAAATAATAAATCATGGCAATGTGTGTGAGCATTGTAAAAATCATACCCATTAATTGTAGATATAAACTAGCCTATATACCTTACTGTATAGCTGATTACAACTGCTGGACGGCGTCGGCGACAGAGACTTAACTCAAAATCTCAAATATATACTTGACTTCACACAAGTCCCAGTCTAAAAAACTAGATATAGTACTACAGAATCATAGCATAAACATAACCTTGCACAGCGACAATTGAAAATCCACATGTAAATACTCATCTGAATCAGATCACTTTCCATATATAAACTTTGTGGGGGAATTCCCTGATCCTACAATGTTTTGATCTCAAAACATAAACAAGTTTAGAGTGAGTATCCTTGGGGAATTCCCCACTTCCCTATAATGCAATCTAAACAGGTGTACTTAGCAAAACAAACATGGGGTATTCCCCAATTTCTCTCTTTTATCGTAAACGACAGGTACTTTTCCCATGAGAAATCTTTTTTCAATAAAATTGAGTTTTTTTTTTTTTTTTTAAAAAGTTAAGTCAGAAAAAGGGAGGCTCGTATAACATACTACACCACGACTTAAGAACGCTTTTACATTAAAGTTTGATGGATCTATTCGGTCGATGGTGATTTTGAAAAAGACCCGGCTCAGTGCTTATGGATTCAAGCATACGTTTGCGTAGAGATTGAAGGAAGCACAAAACAAGCATGGAAAAAACCTCACAATCTCAAGAGCCGTGGTATTTCCTGTTGAAAGATTGCAGCTTCATGCTCTTTTGTGTAGTCAAGAGTAATAGTGTAGATGACAGTTGGTGAAAGGACACAGTACAACAAAAGTGGCTATCCCTTGAGCAAGGCAACGCACTGTAGGGCTATAGAAGGCCGCATAATCAGTTGGAGGTTCCTTAACAAATCTGGTTTCAATGATGGTTCACTGATAATGATAGGTCCGGAGAAACGAAGATTTAATCTGAACAACCTTCTGGGACTTTGAAGTACGCGGAAAAGTAGATTGAAGGCTTTGCAGTAGCCTACTCGGAAAAAGGTTTTTCAGTACGCGGAAGGTGAGATCGAAGACATGTAGTTTCGCATAAACTTTACCCAATCGTGGTCCCAATTGCTCAACCCCCCTACGTCTAGTGTACTTATTTAATTATTGAAGTCTGATCAACCAGCTAAATAAGGTGGCTCTTAAAAATAAGTTTACTTACTTGGGAAGGTATTCAATCACATTAAGCACTCTAATTGTTACAAACACTATCAGATTTGAAACTAAAATATGAAACAGCGCCATCCTAGAGCAGGCCTCACTGCCAGTATACGCAACTACCTATGTCTTTAATTATCCGCCCCTATTAAAAGTTTACCAAAAGCGCGTCGGCGCAGGTGAAGTCGCAGAGGTCTGTAGAATGGGCGTCTATTTAGGCTTATCGGATTATAAATCACACGGATAAGGAGAACGGATTATAAGATCGGCAAGGTTCCCGGTTGGACTACATATAATTGAAAAATGGCGGGCCATTGTGGAAATTCAAACTGGCAGAGGGACTAAAACCAATTCAATTTTAAAGACAATCCCTGGTATCACAAAACAGGGTATTGCCACCACTTTCACTTTTATCGGTTATCAAAGCCCAAGATATGGGACAAATTGTACATAATGTAACATCTTTGAAAGTCAAGATGGCGGCTAAACCTAAATTGAGGGACAAGCAAGGCAATGCTTTTAATGGAAGACTCTGGTATCCCAAAAACCATGGGTATTGTGCCACCATTGTGACTATTATGGAGTTGTGCATAAGCCGAGGATACAGGACATTATAGTTGGAAAATGGCGGCCATTTTGACATTCAAGGGGGGGGGGGGGGGGGGGGTGAGTGGGCGGCCAAAGCCAAAATCCAGTCCAAATAAGACATGCTTCAAGGGATAACTGTATCACACAAAAAAGGGGGTATGTCGCCATTTTACCCCCTCTAAGTTGCTCATAGCAAAGGAGATATAGAAACAAAATATAATGAAAGAAAGTGGCCGGGCCATTGAAATTCCAAAATGGCGACTGAACGCGTGGTTGAAAAAAAATGGCACCTAAACTTTTTTTGAAATCAGGGCACCCCAAAAATTGGACAAAGAAGTTAGCTCAAAAAAATCATTTTGCACGAAAATCCCACGGGATCTAAATATCTGACATATCAAACCTAGTAAAGGTTATAACTATGGTTGTTAGGAAGCAGTGTTGTGAAAATGAGAGGAATCCCTTACTTCACGGCTGAATGAGCACACATTAAACACAAAATGAGGCCTTTTTAAAAATTGCAAAGAGTGGTTTCATGTCCATATTACACTCTGTTACAACATGTCATGGAATGCGAATAAAATCCTCGCCAAGGTTGCATGTCACTTTTCTTTTGCAATCATACTCGGTCACCTGGTCAGGCATAAATTGATGAACGCATCCATTCATGGGATACTGGGAGCATTCATAAGATTATGAATGGTGAAACACATGTCAATACAAAAGGACCTGGTATCAAAAATGTAGGCCTATACAACCAATGAATTTCCTGACCACACCACTCACTTGCAATACACCAACCACAAGGCATACAGTATAAAGATGGTAAATTTAAGTCCAAACTGGGATTGCAATAATTAATCATGCCCAGGTTATCTGTCCAGGATAGGGCAATTACAATTGCCCTGTTGGAAGCTGGCACGCCTGTCATCATGATTGACGTTTTTGCAATTTTAAAAAGGCCTCTTTTTTTCTTCAATTTGTGCTTATTCAGCCGTGAAGTAACCGCTTCCTCTCATTTTCACAACACCGCTTCCTAACAACCATAGCTATAACCTTTATTAGGTTTCATCTTTAAAAATCGGATATCCTGGAAATTATAGTAGGTTCTTTTGGGGGGAACTTACTTTTGATGTTGTGTTTATTTAAGCATCATCCAATGTCGACAAACTTCTGTTTAAGTTTCCCTCAAAGTCAAATAATCAACAGGGGTAATCGCTAAACTAATCCCATGCGAAAACACATATGCATGCCATTGTTGCTTCTGCCTTCTTTGGGTGCATGTCTAGAAATATTGAAGACACTACCTCTCTGTGCACCAAAAGATACAAGAACTTCTAATGATTTTTTTTACGGTTTGCTGTTGATAGTCGAACAATATATTCCATGGATTCTTAATTAAAACGTAAACGATTAGTATGTCGCCATTGGACAATGCTATAACAAAATAGGTGGAGCAATGATAATCCCTATGTTAGTCCCTGGTCCATTTGTATTGAAACTGCTTGTCAGTGACGAGGTCCAGTACTCAATTTGGCAATACTGAGTGATATTGTGCTTCACATTATTTGACAGAAAACACTTCAAAACCTCGGCTTGAATGTGCAATCCACTTTTTCTGGGATTTACTTATGATTTATGGTTTTAAACAGGATGATCCGATTTAAGTATATAAAATTTTCATCTTGATAGAATGGCCCTCACACCAAACCCCATCTGTAAAGAATCCCGCAGATATTTCAACTCGTTTTAATGTGTGAGCTACAAAACCGATTTGTATTTAGTATAGACTACTGTGTAAAAATTATATTGGTCCACCAAAGTGTTCACATTTTCGCTCATAATATTTAAACTGAACACCCTTTAGCCCTACGATTTCAGAGGGTAAATGAAAAAATAGTAGTTTTTTTTTTTTCAAATATCAAAATTTTGACCACTCCCGGTCAAATCTGGGGTTCTGGGGACGATGTTATAAGCGATCAGACCATTTCTCTTTAAGAGGCTATATATCCTTAATTTCCAGTATATCTATTAAATCAAATGTTTGATGGCCCATTGTAGATGACTATGTGAAATAATTGTCATTAATGCCAATTTCGTTTTAATTTTACCTCATCCAGATAGGGAATGCTATACGGGGACATTAGGTCAGGATTACCGCGGTAATGTATCAACAACAAAAAGCGGTAGAATGTGTCAATCGTGGACATCTCAAAGCCCTCATGGGCACAGCCTTACACCATCGAACTATCCGGGATTTGGGCTTGGTGATCACAATTTCTGTCGAAACCCGGACTGTGAATTCGGAGCATGGTGCTACACAACGGATCCGGACAAGCGATGGGAGTATTGTGACGTCGGTGATCCGAGTGAAACTTGCAATAAGTCTAGTGTTGGTACGTGGACGGTTTTATAATAGATCATTTCTTCATTTGAGCATGAACTTATTTTAACACTTAAGTGACCGGGGGGGCATTTATTTTGTAATTGTCTTACTTAAAACAATGCGCTTAAAAAAGTAAATAAATAAATAAAATCGGCCGAGCCGCTAATCAGTTAATTAGGGGGGTCCCAACCTTGGACACTAACGGAAGGTAAAAATCGAATAATTACTAACAATAAAATAATAGGCCTTATGTGCTGAAACCACAATTTTATTGTGAACGTTGCTAAGCCTTACGTATCAAACTCTATGGGAAAATGACGTGTATTTTTACACCGTACACCCGTACAAATGCAGGATTGTACCCTAAATCTGCAAGTTTTGTGTTAAATATATGTACTGTGGTTTCATCTAGAGTAGATATCAACATAAAATACGTTTCCAAAAAAGTTTGATGTAAGAGCAAGGCTCAATGGAATTTCCGTCTTTTAGGCCAATTTCCGCGTGTTTTAAAAAACAATGTTTTCCCCCAATTTGCAGAATACTAAAGGACATCGCCGGATAAGGAGAGAAGGAGGCCCTCTATCATCATAGTTATATTTCACCATCAATTTTGAGTTGGTGTTTTACAACTACTTATCATGTACGCAAGGTGTTTTTTATTCCTTAAATACACTCAAGAAAAAACTTAGAAATCTGAGAAACTTCATGGGCATTCTCTCGGAAAAGGCAAAGCTTAGAGCACCCATTTCCAATGACCATTAGTATGTAACAGGAAGATTTTTGGCAATACCTGCCTGTACTGACTGACATTGAGTCATATTGAATGCCCATCTATATAGGATGTCATCTTGCAGATATCAATCACTTGATTATGTTATGATATCTTAACTGTCCTGATGAATTTAGTGATATACCATCATTAACAGCTCTTTACTATATGTTGTAATTGGTAATTTTGGCCATTTGGAGCCATCTGAATGGTTTGTGATTTGATTATCACATATTTGAAGCTAAATAGGTCTCAATCAACCTATTGATTGCTAAAGCATAGAGTACATGTGGAGCTGTATTTTGTGAAAATTTCATATAACAATCTTCCAACCAAGCTTTTTCCACACCTCATGGTGTTCCATTGTTGAATGTGTTTTTGTCGCGGCTAATGCAAGACCAACGTGAGTGACTGTTTTTGTCGAAATTGAGTTTTTTGTGAATTCCGAAAGAGGAGGTATTCGCGCATATTTAAACTATGTGTTAAGATATGTAAGCGATTAAAATAGTTTTAATTAGAAAAATAAGATAACTTATGTGTGATGCGCTTTTTCCGCTTGAACATTTTGCCCCTTTTCAATGCAAGACACGTAAGTGCACTTCCTTTTGGTCTTGCATTAAAAAAAAAAAAAAAAAAAAATGCAAGACCAACGTAATTAAGTTTATTGCAAACGCAATAAACTGATTTAACACCAGGAAATGATTGCTGACCTTTTTGGGTTGCTTGGTTACCGATTGTATGGGAACCAATCGTGCTTCACCCTTTTGGCTTCAACAACCAATCAGGGTGTTTGTGTTTTTTCGGGGAAGCTGCCCGACTTTCCTGGAACGGTCAATTCGCTATTTGGCCACCGGGGACTTCAGTCGCCCTTCTGGACTTGTGACATGGTCCACAGAGCTAAGAAATAGGCATTTTTCACACCCGGATTGCAACTGAGCATCTTTCACATCAGGACCACAAGGTCAATTTATTGCTATCAAAACAACTCATTTGCATACATGAGAAATTAACCTGAATTGATAAATATTTAACTGGTCTGACAAATATGTAGCCTATAGCCTTTTAAGGTTACCATACATAGCTGTATCCAGACCTATTGGATGGCTAGACTAATTTCCTGGAAGGCACCAAACGTATCAATTGCATCGACCGTAACAATTGGCCCGGCCAGTTCTTCCTAACCTCCACACTTTGTCTAAATTCCTAATGGCTTGACATATAAATATAAACATCAGAATATTACAAAATTTTCAAGGCATTTTTCCGCCTTCACCACAACTTCTACCAAGAAATACCTATTCATGACGTAACCATGATTTAATCTAGCCTGCCAAAACAGACCCGAAAAAGGACTTATACCGATCGGCGCATAAATACACATACAATTACAAATTTTACAAGGCAAATCGAGACCCAAAGCGGATCTTATACCGATCTTCTGACACTCACCTTGAACATAAAGTACTACAAATAAATTAACAATTTATCCGCCAATCGAGACCCAAAGCGGATCTTATAAAAGATCTGCGGATAAAATACACATACAATTACAAATTTTACAAGGCAAATCGAGACCCAAAGCGGATCTTATACCGATCTTCTTGACACTCACCTTAACATAATTCTACAAATAAATTAACAATTTATCCGCCAATCGAGACCCAAAGCGGATCTTATAAAAGATCTGCGGATAAAATACACATACAATTACAATTTACCAGTCAGAATCGAGACCCGAAGCGGATCTTATATCGATCTGCTGCACACTACCCACATAAATTACAGCAACATTTACCAGCCAAATCGAGATCCGAAGCGACCTTATACCGATCTGCCGACACTCTAGATCATATATAATATTTCAAATTTACCAGCCAAATCGAGACCCAAACCAGATCTTATACCGATCTGCTATATTATTACGCTGAAGTACCCAATTGATTACCAATTGAACATAAAGTACTACAACTTACCAGCCAATCGAGATCCGAAGCGACCTTATACCGATCTGCCGACTCTAATACTTCAAATTTACCAGCCAATCGAGACCCAAAGCGGATCTTATACCGATCTCTATTATTACCTGAAGTACCCCCCCATTATTGCCAAGTGTACTGCCAATCGAGACCCAAAGCGGTCTTGTACCGATCTGCAATACTTTATAACACCATATAATGTATACCATTTTAACCTGCCGAATCGAGTCGAAAACCTGATCTTGAACCAAAAGCAATTACCATATATCTCCTACTGTACGCCACCTATTTAATTACCAATTTCATTTGCCATCCGGACCCAAAGCTGATCTCATACCGAACTGCAAATAACTATATATATATATATATATATATATATATATTAAAAGTTGTATGTTAAAATTTATTTGGGCATGTTTAAACTCAAATTTAAAGTACCAAGGCAAGCCCCAAATATGATGCCAAAAGGATGTCCACGGTGGAGGTATGGCGGGAATGTTCGGAAAATGACCACACGTCCGCATGTGATGAAAACAGATGCAAGGGTGAAAACACCAAGCACTGAGCCAGAACGCTGCCAAGATAATCATGCGTCATTAGCAACCAAATACAATACCTGAGCGAACCGATTGGGGCTTTGAATGCACCTATTGAAATACAATAATTGCTGGGGAGTGGGAACACACCGGCTTATTATATTAATGGTCGCAGTGTGCATTAGGATTATACAGGAACTTCGAATGTGTAGTTAGTCTGTTCATTCCGCGGTACCTCCTTTAGCAAATTGCTGAGGAGTGGGAACCTCAGTGGTTTCGTACATTACTGGTCGCTGAGTGCTTTTGGAATTGGAAAGAAATTTGAATTTGGATACATAAATTTTGGAATATTTGATTTGGAATTGGAAATAAATAGGAGACTAACTCCTGGCAAATATGCGCCACATTCATATCGCATTGCTTTCTGTGTTTTCATTTCTCGGGTGGTAAGTGCCACTTACGTTGGTCTTGCATTACACATTTTTGCACTTTATCAGTGCAAGGCCAGCGTATAAACGTGAGTACGTTGGTCTTGCATTAAACATTTTTTTCAGTGCAAGACCAGCGTAAGTGGCACTTACGTTGGTCTTGCATTAACAAGAAAATACTGATTTCACTTACGTTCTCTTCTTTTGTAAATAAATATTTAATTACGTTTGTCAAGGAGAAATTATTCATTTATATCATACAAATACATTTCCTATTGCAATACCTGCTATAATTATGGACACACCACATATAGAATCCAATAGAAACACGAAAATGTTCTTCCTGCAAAATTAGTCAAAATGCACTTATCACTATGAGTTACAATATGTTCATCCACTAAGGATACCGTTCAGTGGATTGTACTCGTACATACATTGACATGAACCGACTTTGTGAGACCTGCGTATCATATATCATACCCAAAAACCAGGGGGTGTATTTTCTAAATGCATTGGTTAAATGAAATCTACTGAACTGTGGCAAAGAAATTGAGATTTTACTAGCTCATAGTGTATGTTGGTCTTGCATTCAGCCGACGATATCTACTGTCAATGTTTATACAGGGTCAAAATATAGAAGGGGCAAAATGTGTGTTAAATCATGCCATGTTCAGTACAAGGATTACAGAAAGGTATAGTTTGCCCTGAGCATACTCAGTTGAATAAATCCTGACACCACCATAAGACATTACCAATGACTTGTGGATACGCTAAGAAGAAGAAGGACAATAAATTGTCGTTATTGACCATGTGTACGCATGATCGTTCCTCTTTTCGCGAAAATTGTGTATTTTGAAAGTATGTTCGCGAACATAAATGTACACGATTGACACTTAATTGACCAAGGGGTTTTCACTCCCGTTATGTAGTGCCTAATTTGATTATCAAATTATTGAAAGCTATTCTTAATGGTCTCAATCATGGGACCTCCCCCCTCCCAAGGAAACCACTTTCCCGTGGGAATTTTTGCACAAAATTTTACCACATGTGAAGGGTTATAAGACAACCCAAAATCAGCAATAAAAATGAAATTTGTTATTTGGAGTGCATATTAGGGACAAAACATTGTTTTAAAAACACGCAAAATTTGGCCAAAAAGAGCCTTGCGCTTACATCAAACTTTTTGAAAATTTATTTTATGTTGATATCTATTCAGACCCAAACTCCATATATTTAACACAAAACCTACAGTTTTAAGGAATCCTGTATTTTTTACGGGTGTTGCAAAATACACGTCATTTTCCCATAGAGTTTGTACAGTAATAGCAACGTCCAAGATGAAATTGTGTGTTTTCAGCACATAAAAGGTTAATTATTTTCAATTTGACTAATAATTGTTTACTTACATGTATGTGTGAACATATATCAGCAAAAAAAATATGCTTTGATTCTTTGCTTTTTAAAAATATTATCAGATGACTTATTCGATTCCATGGGACCCTCACTTATCAACTCATTAACGGCTTGGCCGATTTTAATTTTTTGGGTATGAAAACAAGCGCATTTATAAGTCAAACAATTTAAAAAACGGCGCAAAAATCAAACGCGTAAAGCGGTAATCGCAAAAACAAATTTTGAGGGTACGTAGGACCCCAGTCACTTAAGTGTTAAAAAAAGTCATTTTGTCTACGATGTACTCGAAATTTTTTAAAAAGTATATTTTTGGTGAACACGAAAATATGAAATCCTAGAAATCTTGCCAGTGTCTCTCTTAATTTAATCCAGCATTACATGTTTGTCATGTTTTTGTCCCAAAATATTCGACAACTTTCCAGGGGACAACTCCGCTGGAAAGTTCAGGTCGGATATCGGTTTGTTTACATTTCACGTCATCGGGTAACAGGGACTTCTCCGGGTAAAGGACCGCTGATTCCAGGGTTCTTTTTATCAAGCAATATCATAATACAGCCGGTCTGTGGAACCATTGTAAAGTGCCTTCACTTCTCTTCTGATGTAATGTGGCTGTATATATACCTGAGCACCTCCTCCCCGACGTATCTGGTAAGGTCCGAACGTGCCGGCAAAGTAAGTGTAGGCCTACGCGGGCAGCCCAATCCTCACCACCACGTGGTACCAGACGGATAGCTCAGGCTTACCGATGTTGTTCCAGCCCTGTTTAATGGTATTACACCACTAAATAAACTAGGTGTAGCAGACGACGTCCGTGCCGAGACATGTGTTGACGTCCAAAATATGGCCCTTTCTAATGTTGGTAAGTGTGTCTTTAAATGAACTTTGAAATTATCATAAGGTGTGTACAAAAAGTTACAAACCAGTGGTGGTTAAGCCTGTTTGTTGTACCCTTTTTTGTATACTTTTCCTGAGACGTTTGGGTGAAACTGTGCAATTTTAATCTCTAGTAACATCAACGAGGCTTGGAACGTTTTTGAAAAATCAAATATTTCGATCTCTGTAGCTTACAATATCAGCATTCATCATATGACTTTCGTTTTTGTTGAAGCGATATGGTCGTAATCTTCCCAAGAAATCCAGTTCTGAACTAACCAGTATCGCTTTATAGCCGAAATTGACGTTTAATGAGGTCATTCTGTACACACGTCATGGGAGTTATTTAGTGATGTGATTCCTACAGATTTCCTGCGTCCACAATGGATATCACCCAAACCTTTGTTTGAGTCTACGGAACATTTTCAGTAACATGGTGGTGGTGTGGTGGGGGGGGGGGGGTGGAGGGGGGTACCCAAACTGTGTTGTGTGGGGGGGGGGGGGTAACCCACACTGTGTGTGTGTGTGTGGGGGGGGGGGGTATCCCACACTGGTTGGGGTGGATCAACTGCATACAGAGGCTTTTCATGAAGAACTAGACCTCTTGTCTCAGATGATGTATCACGCTTTGCCATTGCATGAGATGGATTCTGCATGAATCCCGAGCAATTTGTCTCACGAGGATCGTGGTGTACATGTGGAATGATCCAAGTGCAAAGAAATTGGGAAATGCATGAGCCACAAATTTAATGGATTCATTCTTCGGTCTTGTATTTATAAAAATCAATTGACGAGGCATGCTTCAATAACCTTCCGATCACATTTGATGTTATGTAATTGATTTATTAGAATTCTATTTCATTTAGTAATCACAGAAGAAAGGTTGTACAGACATGTTGTTATTATTCACCAAAATCAAAAAATGCAAAATTGGGGCTTTTAGACACTTTGGGTAAATACACCAAATTTAACTGAATTGGGTGCTGTTCAGTTTCTCTCTTCTGCTGGAAACTGCCCAATGCATGTGATTAGGTGGATATCTTTTTCAAAGCACCCGTTTCATGGTGCTTTAAAGCACCATTGATAGAATTTCCTCATATCATGTGCATTAAGTACTTTGACCTGCATAGTTGTAAAAGCCAAGTCGGTCTTTTGTAGTGCTTCTTCTACCATCCGTCTGAACCAGAACTTTTCTTTCACAAAATATGCTATCCTTCAGCAGATACAAAAATAAGAATATGTGGCATAGTACTTTTTACTCATTTCTTGTCTCTATATTTTGGCTACAATGGCTCGTACAGATAGAATACATTCAAATGATGAGAAATAGTGTATTCAGAAATTTTTAAGTCTCTACAATTTCATGCAATCAATATAAATGGATTATCCGCCCAACCTTGTTTGAGTCGGGCCCCGAAACTTGAATGTTGTTTGCAATTGTGTAGGCATCAATCTTTACTCTAGTGATCAATTTGAGCCGATTTTAGA
Organism: Ophioderma brevispina; assembly: GCA_023653785.1. Taxonomy (NCBI): domain Eukaryota; kingdom Metazoa; phylum Echinodermata; class Ophiuroidea; order Amphilepidida; family Ophiodermatidae; genus Ophioderma; species Ophioderma brevispina. The sequence continues at coordinate 32,837 of JAMKCH010012460.1, read as the reverse complement.
GGTGTTCCAAAGTAGATTTTGTGAGATTTAGGTGCCATATTGAGATCGAACCAGTTCCTAGCCTAGACTCAATGATTCAGGTTTTAGTTATGACATGACTTCACTAGCGAGCCGTACACAGTCCACGTTATGACACAATTTTGCAACAGGCACTCGCGTATCATGCCTGGTATGTGTAAAATGTGTACTCTATTTTGTTTTAAAATGCCACATTCAAGAGGGGCAGGCCTATAGCCATAGGTGTAGTACGTCATAGCATGTAGGCCTACATGTCTTTAAAAAATGACTACTACGGGCACCACTAAATAAACTAGGTGTAGCAGACGACGTCAGTGCCGAGAGAGTGTTGGCGTACGCGTCCCAATGAAGAGTCACAAAATGTTGATATGTTGTGTCTTTAAATGAAATTTGAACTTAATCATAATGTGTGGACTATAGTGAGAAACCATTTGGGTGGTTAAGATTTTGTCTGTGCCATTTTTGTATAATTTCTGAGGGTTTGGGGAAACTGTGCAATTTTAATCTCTAGTAACATTCAACTAGGCTTGGACGTTTTGAAAACATGCAAATCTTTCGATGCTCTATAGCTTAAAAATCAGCCTTCATCATATGCCTTTTTCATATTTGTTGAAGAAGTATGATCCTAATCTTCCCAAAAAATCCAGTTCTGAAATAACCAGTCGCTTTATATCCGAGAATTGACTTTGGTCAGAAGTCATTTTGTACACACGTCTATGGGGAGTTATTTAGTGGTGTGATTCCTACAGCTTTGAATTATTGATTAGCTTATTGAGCAGTAGTTTCTATAGCGGACTCGAGCTCCGGATATGGCCGGAGATAAGACTGCCCCCCCCGTGAACTAACGGGCGGGCGGAACAGGAATGGATACGGTTTTGGTCAGCATAGACGTTGTACCGGTGTGAAAGTAATCATAGTCCGACAGGTATCATAGTCCGGGCTCCATAGACAACGGAATAAAGCCTGAAACTAATGTTGCGTGAAGAGTCAACTGAATCGATTACCCTATTGTTCACCATTGTTCCCGGACTGTAAGCCCGGAGGACTATATCTCCTGCCACACCGGTCTAGAAGTAATTATAGTCCGGCATACTCATAGTCCGGCTACAACGATAAAGAATAAAACACTCAATTCATTTGACTCTTAACGCAACATTAGTTTCACGCTTTATTCGGTTATCGTCTATGGAGCCCCGGACTGTGGCTCCCGCCGGACTATATCTGCTTTCACACCGGTATAGTTGTGGTGCGCGGCCTATCTACCTTAACAGGTTGACTCAGTCTGGTGTGGCTCCGTAACGATACCGTTTTTGTGTTTGAGATACAAGTACAACATAACTATGGCACGCTAGAGCGGACATAAAACGTCGAGTTTGCAACCCTATGCCGGCGAGTTTGCAATTTTGCGACGCCATGCCGGCGAGTTTGCAAGTTTGCGACGCCATGCCGGCGAGTTTGCAAGTTTGCGATGCCATGCCGGCGAGTTTGCAATTTTGCGACGCCATGCCGGCGAGTTTGCAAGTTTGCGACGCCATGCCGGCGATTTTTATTTGATTTTGATTTTTTTTTTCATTTATTTTTGTTTATATTTATAGTTATTTATTATTTATTTATATTTATATAAAGTTATCTTTTGTTTGTTTATTTATTATTTATTTATATTTATATAAAGTTATCTTTTATTTATTTATTCATTATTTATTTATATTTATATAAAGTTATCTTTTATTTATTTTTATTTAGTTTTTTTATTTGTTTATTCAATTATTTGTTTTTAATTTATTTGTTATATTTATTTATATTTTAGAAAGTTATCTTATTTATTTTTACTTATTAGTTTTATTTATTTGTTTATTCATTTATTTATCTTTCTTTATTTATTTTTATTTATATATATTTACGTATATTTTAAATTTATATTATTATAAACATTCGGTGTATTTTTAAATACATGTTAGAATAAACAGTGCATAATAATATAAGTAAAGATAAAAAGAAATTAATGAATAATAAATAAAAAAATAAATACAAATAATACAAATTAATAAATAAAAGATGACTTTATAAATATGAATAAATATAAAAATAAAAATAAAACTCGCGTCATCGCGTTAAGAACATGCAAACTCTCGTCGTCTTCGTATTGCAAACTTGCAACATCTCGCCGTCATTGCGTTACGAACTTGCAAAATCTCGCCGTCATCTCGTTACGAACTTGCAAACTCTCGCCGGCATAGCCTTGCGAACATGCAAACTCGCCGGCATAGCGTTGCAAACTTGCAAACTCTCGCCGGCATAGTGTTGCGAACTTGCAAACTCTCGCTGGCATATATGCGAACTTGCAAACTCGCCTGCATAGCGTTGCAAACTTGCAAATTCTCGCCGGCATAGCGTTGCGAACTTGCAAACTCGCCGGCATAACGTTGCAAACTTGTAAACCCGCCGGCATAGCGTTGCAAACTCGACGCGGTTTGTCAAAGTCGACGTTTTATGTCCGCTCTAGCGTGCCATACATAACGCCTGTCTACCATTGTCTACTGATGCGAATTGCATTACGTAATTGTATTGTAGTCTACATAGTAATTGGCGCACATAGCCATTGTTGCTGAAAGCGCCATTCAATCTAATTAACCAACCATCCTCTTCGTCGTGTAAGGAGCACAAATCACTTAGATCACAGGATGAAGTTGAGAGTTTGTTACTATTCTTGTAGTATCCGAGTGTACGGTGTATCATCCACGCCAAAAAAAATCAAAATAAAAAAAATAATAAAATAAAAACATGAAAATTAAAAAAAAAATGGTCTTGAAAAAACCGGATTTTTTTTCTTTTTTCACTATTTTTATTTTTAATTTTTTTTTTATAATTTTTGTAGATTTATTTTGGTTTTGTGTTTAATTTTTTCATTTGTTTTACTTTTTTTTTGGCGTTGTTGGGACGATCCGTCTATAAAAAGTTAAAGTGAATGACATTCGCTATATAAATGGCCCGGGATTACAAATCCAGAAACCAACCACGGAGGAGACCGACTCGAGTTCGCTGTTTTGCTCTGCGGCTGTAGCCATGCGCCGCGGCCCTGGCTGTAGCTATCGTCGTATGCCTGCAAGCTTGCGCTTTTAAAATGCGCACTCAATAGTAATTGAATAGTGCTTCAGCTGTCTGATATACTTCTCACCTCGAACATGCCAGTGGCCTATGCCAAGGGGGTGAAGCCCATTCAAAACCGTCGTCCATGCTGGGCGCCGACATGGGGGGGTTGAATATTGCCCGGAATAATTATTAGTTTGGGTGCTGTATACCACAAAGTCAATTCGATACAAACATCCGCCAAAATATAGTTGTTGTCTGTTTGTTGCTATTGGGTGTTAAATTTTGTCCTACCCATGGCCACACAACGAATGGAATGACACGTCAGCCGTCTTGATTTAAATAAACCGCCTCAATGAATACATCTTTTCACCTAGCGCCATTGCATTATGAGAAAAAGAGTATCTGAGCACAGTGATCCAGTGACTATTATTACACCTGGCCCACGCTCTAACACAACATCAATTTGTTCACTACCGATTAGTGTAATATGCAAAGCGGCACCCACTATGTGGAAGAAGCGGAGTCAGCCATGGCTTGCTATTGTTGGTACTCTATGTTTTCTTGTTGTCGGCACAACATGCGAGACTATGAATTTCTAAAGATGTACGTACGTTTCCTCTCTATCTATATCGAACCTCTTTGCTATGCTAGCTGTGTTTGTATCATGAATGGAGCTCAATCTATTCAGAACTGTTTTACTTGCGAACATATTCATGAATCGCGCCCTTCCGCCTGTGCTTGCCCCCAAACTCTTGGCCGCGGATCGGTCAGTTTTATGTGCAAATCCTGTAAAAGTACGCCGAGGTACGGCGTAAAGCAAGTGTTCAAACGCCCCCACACATTTTTTCTGATCCACAGCATATTGTGTTGAGTACGGGACCTTACAGGAAATATTAATATTTGACTTTTTATGAAAAAATGAACCTCTCAAGTCGTTTAAAATCAGAATGTTCATACTACTTTTCTTTACATTTAATACTTAATGAAAATTTTGACTGATTTTCTAACTTATCTTTTTTCCTTACCACTAGATCTAAAGTTGAAACAAAACGCCTAAGAGTCACCCTGGCGGGCACCCTGGTACCGTGTACCAAGGAGCTCCTTCACCTTCCTTGTTTACAAGGTTTCGCTTGTGGCGATCAAAGCGATTCAGTGGAACGTGCGTTGGCAACTCCCGTCTACAAATAGGAGCACATATTGCTTTGGGTTTTTCAAGTGGCCAAAGAAAAGCATCGTGAAAAGCACCTATCGAGTGTTAAGAGCTTAACCCTCGTCTACCTGAGCCAGTTTTTTGTAAAAAAACTCCGAAGGGGGGGGTGGTTACCAACTCCCGGTGATTTCGTTACTGAACACCCGATTCCTTATAAATTTGGTACAAAAGGGATAGTTAGAGGTTCTTCTTTCCATTGGTTACAAATAAGTAACAACATCACCATTATGACGTCAACATGCGGTCATAGTGAGGAAGGAGGAAAGTACTTAAATACTGAATATAGGGTGGGAAAATTGATATTTAGCAATTTTTAGCGATCTTCAAACACCTTATTATACCTCTAAAACGCTGTCATAGATAAAACTAGTCATTTTCATCAAGTAGAGTCAAAACCGCATGGAAAATCGGATTTCCTAACCTTTTTGGCGGAAAAAGTGAATTTTTCACTGTGGTGCTATGGAAATGGCAGTTTTGTGACATGCGAACTTATGACGTCATTGTGACGTAATGATATGCATGGGTTGGTATACTCATTTGGTTATCAATGGAAAGAGGAGGACCATAGCTATCAGATTGGTCACCAAAATCAAGTGTCTGTGATGTTCATGTGTTTTGTGTTAGGCATGTTAGTACTTCTCTTCCGCAGGGGGGGGGGGTGGTTACCACCCCTATCATCACTTTGGGATCACCCTGTATCTACCTATACACCCGTTGGGATGTTTGTTTTGGATTGAAAAGGAGCGGGGAACATGTCAATTGACAATTACATAAATAATTGGCACCAAAAAAGGGGGTTTTAGCAAGCCGGGGAAAAAACACCTGAAGGGGCGGTGGTAAAAAAAACCACCCCCCCTTCGGGTAGGAAGAGGGTTGTTAACTTGGTGAGTCTTCTCCGTATATTCTCACATGGCTCCTGTACAAAACATTAACGACGGTCTACCCATGTGGATACTGTGCGAATTGATTACCGTTATTGTATTGTAGTCTACAGAGCAATTGGGGCACACCATAGCCAATGTTGCTGAAAGCGCCATCAATTTAATCAACCAACCAACCGCGTGCCATTACAACCCCGAAAACCCAAGTAAAAGCCAAGTAAGCTTTCATCCACTTATTACGACACCTTTGGATGAAAGTACAAATGTTTTCATGAAATACGTTGAGAAAAGAGGTATTTTCAAAATGGTGTTTGTTGGTAACGGAATTGAAAAAAATTCTTCCCATGTGTGATATTTTTATGGCATTTGAGTAGTTGCTAGAGGGCGTTTAGTTTATAATTAGAAGTTGGTTGAGGTCACTTTCAACCAAATTACAGCGCCGCTCTTATAGCCCGTCGGGAAGGCATTCTTCCCCATCACCAGGCGGTATCTTACAGCCTGAGAAACTGTGGGGGGGGGGTAACGAATTTCCATTATCCCCAATTGCGTCCAATTCTTGATACTTCATAATTATGTACACAAATCTAATGTAGATCATGTAAATTGATTTAGTTTCTTGAGCAGGCATTTGTTTGGATGAAATTGACTAAAAGTTTCGGTATGAATTTTGTCGTTACGAGCGATTTGTACACACACGTTGTTGTTTTTCGATTTTTCCATTTTCATATGGTCAGATATGTCACGTAATTTCTCTTATTTAGTCATTCAATATTAGGCCGTGATTCCTACTGTAGTAACCGCTCGTGTGTGTAGATCAGTATGGTATACTTTTAGGGTGTGAAAACGCTGAGTTCTGGTGAAATTTAGAGATATAAAATGTGTTGTTGATTTTATAAAATGTCATTTTTAGCTGTCAGGTGTAGAGTTACCGTGCCACATGCGCGCGCTGTTGAGAGTACATGGGCGTCTGACCTTTGACTTTTATGATATTGAGGGGAATACCCTTGCGAGTGCTCACGCAATCGCCCGATTGAGCATGCGGTATTTGGTTAATCTTAAATAATGATGAAATTAGTGTTTGTCAATTGCGTGAAGTTTAGATTTAACATTCTGTTACTTTTGATTAAACTCGTAAGATGTTTATGCAATTCACTGTGAGGGTAGGTCGCTTTGTTTTTGGTGATTCAAAATAATCAACTTTGGTTTTACACTTAATAAAATTGACTTGTTAAATTTTAGCTTAGGATTTTAACTTTGGAGTCACAAAAGTGGGGTTGCCTATTTTCGAGTTATGATTACAAATGGAGTTATACTTTTTGGAATGATTATGTTTGTTTTGGAGAAGTTAATTAACAGGTTTCAATTGATCCAGGAGTGCTAATTAAATGTTATTTAGTAATAAATTAATTCATGTCAGGTCAAGATCGTGTATGCGGTATGGTGTTGTAAATAAAAAGTATGTTCTCTTTTAAAGAGTGAAAGTGAATCCAAAAGATCTTGACGATGAGTTAATAAAATAAATGGAGACACCCATGTACTCGATTTTATCTTGTCTACGGATGAAGACATGAGTTGTGTTATTTGTGATCGTTCTTGATGCTCATGTTGTTCATTTTGGTATGCGCGTATATAGGGTGGTAATTAAAGACATTTCAGACATGTGATTTATCCATGGTCAGGTATGTAAAGAATGGTTTCTGAAATTACTACCTACAGTTGTCTTCTGAGAACAGGTGCACGGAGAGAACGTCGCGAACTATGAGTAGATATTAAGAAACGGGTGTCACTTGCCATTCTTGAAAATGGATAAGAAAGAGCGCGATCGGTTTGCACGGGAGTCGCACTTTCAGAAGGCTGTAAGGGATCCCGAGATAAGAAAGGCGCTCTTTAGATCAACCAAGGGACGATAGACGAGGCCATTACTAGGGCAGAGTCGTCCGAACGCGTCTCCCCCTCCCCCCTTTTGCAGAGCAGAAAGGTCAACAGGGGTTCGAAGATAAGATTGTAAAGCGGGGAACTGTGCTAGCTTAAATTGATTCCAATTTGATGAAGAATGATGGGAAAGAATTTAGTATTCCTGCCACAGGCTACGAATTCGGCAACGTTAACGGATAAACCGCATGTTAAAGTGCCGAATTTTAAAAGAAGCTGGTGGCAGAATACTAAATTCATCCCATAGATGATATATCATGAGGCTAGGGGGGTGACGGCGCATGGGGTCCCCGGGGAAGTGTCAAGAGCGAGTTGGTAGATATGTACCATGGGTTTGAGGTAAGGAGAAGAATAAGGTGACCAACTTGTTAATAGAGTATCGAGACGTGTTTTCAACTGGTGCTGTTTGATATAGGAAGTTGGTCAAGCATAGTATACATGTAGACACAGGGGATGCCCGGGCAATTAGGCAACCATTGAGACGTGCATCACCTGAGCAGAGAGGCCCAGGCCAGAGACAAGTAACAGAGTTGATACCAAGGGTTAATTGAACGCTTCAGACAGCCGTGGGCAAGTCCAGTGGTTCTTGTGAGTAAAAAAGATGGGTCTTCTCGGTCTAAGTGGCTATGTCTAGATTACAGAAAATTGAATGAAATTACTGTCAAAGATGGCGTACGCCGCTGCCACACACGCATTGATTAACTCTCTAGGATGCTTTAGGTGGCGGCCAGGTATTTCTCGACTTTGAACCTTGCATCGGGTTACTGGCAGGTAGAAATTGATTGTGGATTGCGCGTAACAGTCTGCATCACAACAACTATTGTTTGTACGCCTGGAACGTGCTCCCGCTCGGGTTTGGGTAATGCTACCTTCAACATGTTGAGAGTTAATAATGGATAATGTTCTGGCGGGGTTGAGATGGAGACACTCCTAGTAAATGTTAATGATGTGGATAGTGTTTGGGAAGCACGCATTTCCGAGTCAGTATATCGTTTGGCTACAGTGTTGGAAAGGTTCTTGTCTCGAGGTGCAGGACTCAAGTTGAAACCGAGTAAGTGCCACTGTTCCAGAAAGTAGGTCCCATTTACTTGGGTCAGCTTTGTGTCTGAGGCTGGAATACATACTGATCCTGCAACGATTGAGGCAGTAAGGGACGGCCGACGCCACTTACCGACCTCAAATGCGTTGTTTTCCTTGGGGCTTGCCTCTTATTACCGACGCTTTATGACGGGGTTTCGCTTATATAGTCCGCGCACCTTGCATAAGCTAACGGAGAAAAGTGCCAAATTTGTGTGGACCGATCTGCGAGATGCCTTTCAGAAGTTGAAACAAGCACTCATCAGTGCCCCGATTTTGGCCTATCCCAATGCTGAGGTCAGTAACATCTTGATAGCAGATGCGAGCAAGTTTGCGATTGGGTGTGGGTATTGTCCGCGGTACAGATGGGAAGAGAAGTATTGCATACGAATAATCCCTAATCGAGAGCAGAGCGCATTATTGGTGTTACTAGGAGAAGAATTGGGTTGGCAATTGTTGAGTCTTAAAAAGTTCAGACACAACTTTGGGTCGGCAGAAGTGAAAGTCCCGAAACTTATCACGGTATAGGTTGTCAAACTTAGAATCCCGGAAAGGTCAGTTGCTAGGTGGTTGTGGAAGGTCTTTCCGCTTTGACTTGGATCTGGAATACCGGCCTGGCAGACGGCACCAAAACGAACGCCGATGGGTTTTGTGTCGCGTAGGCGCTTGTCGCAGTGTGGTCGATGGGAGGAATTTGGTTGCTCAGAGGAGAAGAGGAACGTAAATTGGGTCCTCTTTTGACAATTTTGACCTCATTGTGGGCAAATTTGATTCCAAAATATGAAAACTAGAATGACAGCACTGAGCACTTCTTGACTTTCCTTGAATGTAAAGCACATTTTCCTTGGGGCATCCAGTTTTTTGGACAATTTTGATTTTTTGGATGCTTTCATTTTATCCTCTTAAATATGAACTCCTTTGAAATTAAATGGACATGCTCTGATAGATTATTCTTAGAAAGGAATGGTATAAATTATCGACTGATTTACTTTATTTTTGGACAATTTTGACATTTTTGGCCATTTTTACTTTACCCCCAGAATTTTATAAATTAGAATGCTCCAATTTGTCACTTAACACTTAAGTGCCTAAGGTGTTTTCATTACGTTGGTGCCTAAGTTGGGGTTCATGGACCCCCCTAAGGAAACCACTTTTCCGAGGGAATTTTCAAATGAAACTCATACAACCTTTGAGGGGGCATAAGACAAGGCGACAGGTGCAATATAAATGAGTTCCGGTGTAGAAGTAACCATTGTCCGGCGTACTCATAGTCCGGGAACAATGGTGAACAATAGGGCAATCGATTCAGTTGACTCTTTGCGCAACATTAGTTTCACGCTTTATTCCGTTATCGTCTATGGAGCCCCGGACTATGGCTCACACCGGGCTCTGGAAATTAGGGGCAAATCATTGTTTTCAAAATGCGTCAAAATCGCTCTAAAAGTAGACCTTGCTTCCCCAGCATACACATTGCAAATCATTTTGAAGTTTATATCTGCTCTAGAAGGACCAATTTACATATATTAAACACAAACATTGCCATTTTGTACATTCTTGTATTTTTTGTCGGGCAGTCAGTCGTATTTGCCATAGGGTTGTACAGCAATGGCGCGCAGTCGTTCGATGATGGAATCGCTTCTTTTCAGCACATAAAGGGTAATTATTTTTTCTGATTATGTAATTAGTTTTGTTCCATGCATATGAACATACATAAGCAGAACAATATTTCTGGCAACAGGGTTTGCTATTTTTTTTTAAATCTTTTTAAACCTCTTTTAAAAGGATGGGGTTCCTAGGGACCCAAGCTAATTATCTCATTAACGGGTAAGAAATTTTAGTAATTTTTTATGGAAAGAAGCGCATCGAAAAGTTACACAATTACAAAATATTTTTCACGAGTGAGAAATTCGCCGAAAAACAAATCTTGCGTACTATGGACCCCCCCCCCCCCCCCCCAAAAAAAAAAAAAAAAAAAATGTCCACTTAACACTTAAGTGCCTAAGGTGTTTTCACTCACGTTGGTGCCTAAGGGGGTTCCATGGAACCCCCCCCCCCATGAAACCACTTTCCCGAGGGAATTTTCAAATGAAACTCATACCACCTTTGAGGGGGCATAAGACAAGGCGACAGCTGCAATATAAATGAGTTCCGGTTTATCGTCTGGAAATTAGGGGCAAATCATTGATTTCAAAATGCGTCAAAATCGCTCCAAAAGTAGTATGATGTTTCCACGACCTTGCTTCCACAGCATACACATTGCAAATCATTTTGATTTTTATATCTGCTCTAGAAGGACCAATTTACATATATTAAACACAAACATTACCATTTTGTACATTCTTGTATTTTTTGTGGGGGCAGTCAGTCGTATTTGCCATAGGTTTGTACAGCAATGGCGCGCAGTCGTTCGATGATGGAATCGCTTCTTTTCATCACATAAAGGGTTAATTATTTTTTCTGAAAAAAAAAAAAAAAAAAAATAGGCACTTAAGTGTTAAATGTGACTCCTTAGAAGGCAAATATACATGCTCTAATAGATTATTTTAAGAAGGAAATGCATTTCGACTGATTTACCTAAATTTGGACAATTTTGACCTTTTTGACCATTTTTTACCCTAAAATCATACATTGATCATACATTCCTAATTCGATCTTTAAGTGTGTTAAAATGCATGTTTTAGCTACTTGTACCAATGGAACCATTCATCTGTTAATATTTGTTGCAGCACCTGTCTTTTTTTTTCAAAAAAAGGGAAAATGGTGGTTGGACTTAGAGATTCATATTGGTGGTTCTGGGCGCAAAACGTACATTGCTGCATTTGTAGTTAAGCAATATTAGCAATTTTTTTTAAAAGCGCCCCCATTTTTTCAAAAAATTTAGATGTTTACACGGTTGCATCGGTAACTGTGAATGGTTAAGCTCGAAAATATCTGTGTCTCACAAACGAAGGAATTTTGTAATTAGAATAATTATTATCGGGATCCCCGATAATAATCCAACGGCTGCTAGAAACGGCCTTCTAATGTGAAAGGCCGGGAAATAGCGCCACGTACGTGTCTACGCTCATCCATTAATTGTTTTATTGTTTCAGGCAAGTCAGGTTAGAGGTTATTTTCTCGAGGTGGCACTATTTCATCATGGACGGACATAAACGTAGCATTTCCAGCTCTGCATTTAAGTCCAATCTGGTATCCCAATTTTAATTACAAAATCGCTTATTTTATGATAAATACGCATTTTGAGCATTCTCGTTTGCAGGTATAGTTTCCTAGACAATTACCAACATAACTGTGTCAAAATATCAAATTTTTAAAATTGGGGTCGTTCTTCAAAAAATGTGCCATTAATAGTGCCTCAATTTGGTTAAATGGGTCCTACATGTTACTTGATTTCTGGGATCATGTCATAAAAAATATTGAGTCTACCTTATGATCTTTTCAGGGATATTAGCTATCAGGTATTGTAATTATTAGAGGAATTTGTTGGCAGAATTGCTGACAGTAAAATACTGTAAAATTTACGATATCTTCACAGTAAGCTAATCAGCTACAAGTGAAGTTTTATTTCTTTGTTTATTTTTGTTGGTTTTCTTTAGTAAACTATTCCTCCTTTTATTATTATTATTATTTTTTTTTTGAACGGAATCAGTCTGATTGATGGTTGACAAAACAATAGGTTTATTTGATTAAAGCATAAAGAATAAGTGTGTCGCCATTCGGACAACGCTATTACATAATAGAATAGCTTAGGCATCCCTACATCAGTCCCATTTTTTTATTGATGCATTTTATTAAAACTGCTTGTTAGTGAGGATGCCCAGTAGACAATTTGGACAATATCGAGTAATATTGAGCTTCCCATTACTTGACAGCAGCAAAAATTCAAAACTTTTATATGTAATTAACTTTTATCTGGGATTTAAAATATGATTGTACGAACATATTCTCCATTTATATAACAACGTTGTTACGCGATTTCAATACGAATAATTCCTGTTTATGTTTAAAAACAATTGTTTGATGATCCATGATAGATGGCCATGTGAAACAATGGCCATTATTGCTGATTTTAATTGAATTGTACTTGTTTCAGATCCACCAGATAGAGAATGCTATAGTAACACGCTAGGTGAAGATTACCGCGGTCATGTATCTACAACGAGAAGCGGTAGAATTTGTCAAGCGTGGAAACGTAAATATCCTCATAATCACGGCTTTGAACTATCGGAAAAGATGGGGACTGTGCCTGGTTGTAACAATTTCTGCCGAAACCCGGACTCTTTCCCCGGGGGACCATGGTGTTTTACAATGGATCCCAATCGTCGATGGGAGTATTGTGACGTCGGCGATCGGATTAAGGCTTGCCTTTGGACTAGTGTTGGTAGGTGGGCGGTTTCATAATAGACAGGTCATAACAGACCATAACTACTAGATCTAACAAGAAAAATATAATAGTGCTTTCATGTTGCATAAACTATATCTTTTAAAATAAAATTTATGGTCACCCTGGTTTCTGACTTAAAGACAAATTTGGGGGCCAAACATCGATTTTAACCAAAAATTGGTTAAAAACTCCGAAATTCCCATTTTAATTTACAAATTCATATATCCAAAATAGTCGGCACAAACGTTCAATATATTAATGGTTACCTTGAGATAATTCTAAAGGATATTATCATAATGTAACTGATATATTGTTAACTTATTGTTGAGCTACTTCATGAAAATATATGGCTATCATTGTTTCTCAAAATGGCGACTAAAAGAATTCAAAATGGCTGACATTTACGTTAATGACCGTTATTTATCACTCTAGCTGTATTGTGAGACATTATTTTGTTGCTTTAAATAGTATATATTAAAATTATTTAAAAAGCGTATATCCCGAACGTCCCTAGATGAAAATCTGACGAAAACCCGAAAAAGAAGTGAGGTAGCGTTATTTTCCTTGTTAGATCTAGGAGCAATTTTCCCCTAACCCAAGGCAAAAGTCCGCTCAATGATTATTTTTTTTCAAAGGTGCATTTAAATGCAGCTAAGGGACGTTAACCCTTGTCCAAGCAAGTGGTTTTCTACTACGTTCACGACCAGGAGGCCTGACTTTTTTTTCTAAATTAAGGAACATACATCATCTGGTTTGGTATCAGTGTGTAGCTACGTATGTCCTTTCTTCAAATAAAGTACAAACATATCAAGTTATAACAATGTGACGTGATAGTGACGTCATGCACTCTCAGAACATTGGTTAAAATTTTAACCAACATGTATCAAGAGAAGAGCCCAATAAATGGGTAAATGTTAGGTAATGTATATTAGCATTTTATTGGACATATTTTGCCCACTTTTGGGTAAAATATGCCCAATCATCTGCTATATTACCCAACAAATGGGTAAACATTTACCCAACGTTGGACTGTTCGCCTGTTAATACATGTTGGTTAAAATGTTTAAACCAACTGTTTTGAAATGGTAACTGAGAGCTTATTTACAACGATTTTGTAAGAAAATCTACAAAATCATTGGTTTGTCGACCGTTTTCGCCATTCATGCAAGCAAAATTGGTGTTTATATGTCAATAATGGGTGCCAAAATAAACACACACGTTATTACTTTAAAAAAAGTAGCATCATACATAACGTAAGTACCATCTTTTTGGCGTTTTACAAGTAAAGTATAGGAAGGTGGCAACAACTACCCCCCCTACACACACACACACACACCCACATACCTTCCGACTTTGACGGGTCACCCTGATCCCCGAGGAAGGTACCTCCGATTTTTTAACGCAAAGTACCGCAAAGGATGAACCAACAATTACATAGAATGATCATATTGGTTTAATATCAGGACAATGCTTAAGAAATTTTAAAAAAATGTGCTTTAGGAACGTTACAAATCTTTATAAAAATAATAAGAATAATAGCAGAGATTTATATAGCGCCTTATGCTATTGGCCTCTAAGCGCTTTTACAAATTGCCGCTGATCACTGTGGCCCAACCATACCATGAACCATTTCGCATCATTTCAAGGGATGCAGCTGCAGCAGATCGGGATCAGCGCTTTCCCTTATCAGCAAACATACATCGAGATAACCATCGCAGCCGGGACCAGCTTCCCAAATATCGCATGGGTAAATCGAGACAACCAAGCGGTTAATTTATTGTCCAGGGAAATTACAAGACAGCTGAACCTCACAGGGCTCGAACGCACGTAGCACGAACAAACCTTTTACCGGACACTCAACAATATTTATAAATGAGTCCAGGTTTACCGCCGGGCACCGCTCTTCCATTGCGATACACACGCCAAAGAATCCTCAGACCACCAACAAAGCGAGCCGAGGCACGACGTGCTAATTACGACGTCACACCATGCATAATGTTTGTCGTGTGGTCTATCGCAACCAATTACTGCACGGGGTTGTGTACAATCAGGGTAAACATAGAGAGAACAATGCGCTGTGACAGGAGGTTCCGCCGCTTCGTTGAGAGTACATGGGCGTCTGACCTTTGACTTTTTGATGATATTGAGGGGAATACCCTTGCGAGTGCTCACGAAATCGCCCGATTGAGCATGCGGTCTTTTTGGTTAAAATCTGACCTAATGATGAAATTAGTGTTTGTCAATTGCGTGAAGTTTAGATTTAACCATTCTGTTACTTTTGATTAAACTCGTAAGATGTTTATGCCTTCACTGTGAGGGTAGGTCCGCTTTTGTTTTTGTGATTCAACATAATCAACTTTGGTTTTCACTTACTAAATTGACTTGTTAAATTTTAGCTTAGGATTTTAACTTTGGAGTCACAAAAGTGGGGTTTCCCTATTTTCGAGTTATGATTACAAAATGGGTTATACTTTTTGGATGATTAGGTTTGTTTTTGGAGAAGTTAATTTAACAGGTTTACATTGATCCAGGGTAATTCAATTGTTTATTTTAGTAATAAATAATTCATGGTCAGGTCAAGATCGTGTATGCGGTATGGTGTTGTAAATAAAAAGTATGTTCTCTTTTAAGAGTGAAAGTGAAATCCAAAAGATCTTGACGATGAGTTAATAAAATAATGGAGACACCCATGGACCATTCGATTTTAGCTTGTCTAGGATGAAGGGAAAAACCCAAAAAGAAAAGTTGTGGTTATTTGTGATCGTTCTTGATGCTCATGTTGTTCATTTTGGTATGCGCGTATATAGGGTGGTAATTAAAGACATTTCAGACATGTGATTTATCCATGGTCAGGTATGTAAAGAATGGTTTCTGAAATTACTACCTACAGTTGTCTTCTGAGAACAGGTGCACGGAGAGAACGTCGCGAACTATGAGTAGATATTAAGAAACGGGTGTCACTTGCCATTCTTGAAAATGGATAAGAAAGAGCGCGATCGGTTTGCACGGGAGTCGCACTTTCAGAAGGCTGTAAGGGATCCCGAGATAAGAAAGGCGCTCTTTAGATCAACCAAGGGACGATAGACGAGGCCATTACTAGGGCAGAGTCGTCCGAACGCGTCTCCCCCTCCCCCCTTTTGCAGAGCAGAAAGGTCAACAGGGGTTCGAAGATAAGATTGTAAAGCGGGGAACTGTGCTAGCTTAAATTGATTCCAATTTGATGAAGAATGATGGGAAAGAATTTAGTATTCCTGCCACAGGCTACGAATTCGGCAACGTTAACGGATAAACCGCATGTTAAAGTGCCGAATTTTAAAAGAAGCTGGTGGCAGAATACTAAATTCATCCCATAGATGATATATCATGAGGCTAGGGGGGTGACGGCGCATGGGGTCCCCGGGGAAGTGTCAAGAGCGAGTTGGTAGATATGTACCATGGGTTTGAGGTAAGGAGAAGAATAAGGTGACCAACTTGTTAATAGAGTATCGAGACGTGTTTTCAACTGGTGCTGTTTGATATAGGAAGTTGGTCAAGCATAGTATACATGTAGACACAGGGGATGCCCGGGCAATTAGGCAACCATTGAGACGTGCATCACCTGAGCAGAGAGGCCCAGGCCAGAGACAAGTAACAGAGTTGATACCAAGGGTTAATTGAACGCTTCAGACAGCCGTGGGCAAGTCCAGTGGTTCTTGTGAGTAAAAAAGATGGGTCTTCTCGGTCTAAGTGGCTATGTCTAGATTACAGAAAATTGAATGAAATTACTGTCAAAGATGGCGTACGCCGCTGCCACACACGCATTGATTAACTCTCTAGGATGCTTTAGGTGGCGGCCAGGTATTTTCTCGACTTTGAACCTTGCATCGGGTTACTGGCAGGTAGAAATTGATTGTGGATTGCGCGTAACAGTCTGCATCACAACAACTATTGTTTGTACGCCTGGAACGTGCTCCCGCTCGGGTTTGGGTAATGCTACCTTCAACATGTTGAGAGTTAATAATGGATAATGTTCTGGCGGGGTTGAGATGGAGACACTCCTAGTAAATGTTAATGATGTGGATAGTGTTTGGGAAGCACGCATTTCCGAGTCAGTATATCGTTTGGCTACAGTGTTGGAAAGGTTCTTGTCTCGAGGTGCAGGACTCAAGTTGAAACCGAGTAAGTGCCACTGTTCCAGAAAGTAGGTCCCATTTACTTGGGTCAGCTTTGTGTCTGAGGCTGGAATACATACTGATCCTGCAACGATTGAGGCAGTAAGGGACGGCCGACGCCACTTACCGACCTCAAATGCGTTGTTTTCCTTGGGGCTTGCCTCTTATTACCGACGCTTTATGACGGGGTTTCGCTTATATAGTCCGCGCACCTTGCATAAGCTAACGGAGAAAAGTGCCAAATTTGTGTGGACCGATCTGCGAGATGCCTTTCAGAAGTTGAAACAAGCACTCATCAGTGCCCCGATTTTGGCCTATCCCAATGCTGAGGTCAGTAACATCTTGATAGCAGATGCGAGCAAGTTTTGCGATTGGGTGTGGGTATTGTCCGCGGTACAGATGGGAAGAGAAGTATTGCATACGAATAATCCCTAATCGAGAGCAGAGCGCATTATTGGTGTTACTAGGAGAAGAATTGGGTTGGCAATTGTTGAGTCTTAAAAAGTTCAGACACAACTTTGGGTCGGCAGAAGTGAAAGTCCCGAAACTTATCACGGTATAGGTTGTCAAACTTAGAATCCCGGAAAGGTCAGTTGCTAGGTGGTTGTGGAAGGTCTTTCCGCTTTGACTTGGATCTGGAATACCGGCCTGGCAGACGGCACCAAAACGAACGCCGATGGGTTTTGTGTCGCGTAGGCGCTTGTCGCAGTGTGGTCGATGGGAGGAATTTGGTTGCTCAGAGGAGAAGAGGAACGTAAATTGGGTCCTCTTTTGACAATTTGACCTCATTGTGGGCAAATTTGATTCCAAAATATGAAAACTAGAATGACAGCACTGAGCACTTCTTGACTTTCCTTGAATGTAAAGCACATTTTCCTTGGGGCATCCAGTTTTTTGGACAATTTTGATTTTTTGGATGCTTTCATTTTATCCTCTTAAATATGAACTCCTTTGAAATTAAATGGACATGCTCTGATAGATTATTCTTAGAAAGGAATGGTATAAATTATCGACTGATTTACTTTATTTTTGGACAATTTTGACATTTTTGGCCATTTTTACTTTACCCCCAGAATTTTATAAATTAGAATGCTCCAATTTGTCACTTAACACTTAAGTGCCTAAGGTGTTTTCATTACGTTGGTGCCTAAGTTGGGGTTCATGGACCCCCCTAAGGAAACCACTTTTCCGAGGGAATTTTCAAATGAAACTCATACAACCTTTGAGGGGGCATAAAGACAAGGCGACAGTGCATATAAATGAGTTCCGGTGTAGAGTAACCATTGTCCCGGCGTACTCTAGTCCGGGAAAATGGTGAACAATAGGGGCAATCGATTTCAGTTGACTTCTTTCGCGCAACATTACGTTCACGCTTTATTCCGTTAATCGTCTTATGGAGCCCGGACTATGGCTCACAACACAATACCGGGCTCTTGAAATAGGGGTCAAATCATTGTTTCAAAATGCGTCAAATCGGCTCTAACAAATTAGACCTTTGCTTCCACAGTATACACTTGCAAATCATTTTGATTTATATTCTTCTTCTAAGAAGGACCAAATTGACTATATTAACACAAACATTGCATTTTGTACATTCTTGTATTTTTTTGTCGGGCAGTCAGTCGTATTTTCCATAGGGTGTACATCACTGGCGCGCATTCGTTCGATGATGGAATCGCTTCTTTTCAGCATCCATAAGGGGTAATTATTTTTTTCTGATTATGTATTAGTTTGTTCCATGCTATGAACATACATAAGTCAAACAATCTTTTCTGGCAACAGAGGTTTGCTATTTTTTTTTACATCTTTTAAACCTTTTGTAAAAGATGGGTTCCTAGGACCCAGCAATTATCGTCTTACGGGTAAGAAATTTTTAGTAATTTTTTTTGAAAGAAGCGCATCGAAAATTACACAAATACAAATAATTTTTCACGAGTGAGAAATTCGCCGAAAAACTCTTGCGTACTATGGACCCCCCCCCCTTAGGCCTTAGTGGTAATGTGACTCCGTTAGAAGTCAAATATACATGCTCTAATAGATTATTTTAAGAAGGAAATGCATTTCGACTGATTTACCTAAATTTTGGACAATTTTGACCTTTTTGAAGACCATTTTTTCCCTACATCAATCATTGATCATACATTCCTAAATCGATCTTTAAGTGTGTAAAATGCATGTTTTAGCGGTTATTACCAATGGAACCATTCATCGTTAATATTTGTTGCAGCACTTCTTTTTTTTGTCAAAAAGGGAAAATGGTGGTTGGACTTAGAGATTCATATTGGTGGTTCTGGCGCAAAACGTAACATTGCCAATTTTGTGTTAAGCAATATTACAATTTTTTTTAAAGCGCCCCCATTTTTTCAAAAAATTTAGATGTTTACACGGTTGCATCGGTAACTGTGAATGGTTAAGCCGAAAATATCTGTGTCTCACAACGAAGGGGAAGTTTGTAATTAGAATACTTATTATCCGGGATCCCCGATAATAATCCAACGCTGCTAGAAACGGCCTTCTATGTGAAAGGCCGGGACATAGCGCCACGTCCGTGCTACGCTCATCCATTAATTGTTTTATTGTTGTTCAGGCAAGTCCAGGTTTAGAGGTTATTTTCTCGAGGTGGCAACTATTTCATCATGGACGGCCATAAACGTAGCATTTCCAGCTCTGCATTTAAGTCCAATCTGGTAATCCCATTTTTAATTACAAAATCGCTTATTTTATGATCATCTCATTTGAGCATTCTCGTTTTGCATTGTATAGTTTCCTAGACAGTTAACAACATAACCTGTGTCAAAATATCAAATTTTTTAAAATTGGGGGTCGTTCTTCAAAAAATGTGCCATTAATAAGTGCCTCAATTTGGTTAAATTGGTCCTACATGTTACTTGATTCTGGGATCATGCATAAAAAATATTGAGTCTACCTTATGATCTTTTCATGGATATTAGCTATCATGTATTGGGTAATTATAGAGGAATTTGTTGGCAGAATTGCTGACAGTAAAATACTTAAAATTTACGATATCTTTCACAGTAAGCCTAATAAGCTACAAGTGGCAGTTTTATTTCTTGTTATTTTTGTTGTTTTTCTTTAGTAAACATTCCACTGCCTTTTATTATTTTATTATTTTTTTGTTGTGAACGAATCAGTCCTGATTGATGGTTGACAAAACAATAGTTGATATATTTGATTAAAGCATAAAGAATAATTGTGTCGCCATTCGGACAACGCTAATTACATAATAGAATAGCTTAGGCATCCCTACATCGTTTCCCATTTTTTTAAATGTATGCCATTTTTATAAAAAACTGCTTGTTAGTGAGGATTCCCCACCCAGTAGACAATTTGGACAATACGAGTAATAATTGAGCTTCCCATTACTTACGCAGCACAAATTCAAAACTTTTAATATGTAATTAATTTTATCTGGATTTAAAATATGATTGTACGAACATATTCTCCATTTATATAACAACGTTGTTACGCGATTTCAATACGAATAATTCCTCGTTTATGTTTAAAACAATTGTTTGATGATCCATGATAGATGGCATGTGAAACATGGCCACTTTGGGATTTTTAATAATTGAAATTGTATGTTTCCAGATCCACCAGATATAGAGAATGCTAGAGAACCGCTAGGTGAAGATTACCGCGGTCATGTACTACAACGAGAAGCGGTAGAAATTTGTCAAGCGGTGAAACGTAAATATCCTCATAATCACGAGCTTTGAACATCGGAAAAGATGGGGACTGTGCCTGGTTGTAACAATTTCTCTGTTCCCATGTTCTGCCGAAACCCGTACCTCTTTCCCCGGGGGACCATGGTGTTTTACAATGGATCCCAATCGTCGATGGAGTTTGTGACGGTCGGCATCGGATTAAGGCTGCCTTTGGACTAGTGTTGGTAGGTGGGCGGTTTCATAATAGACAGGTCATAACAGACCTAACTACTAGATCTAACAAGAAAAAAATATAATAGTGCTTTCATGTTGCATAACTATATCTTTTAAAATAAAATTTATGGTCACCCTGGTTTCTTCTTCTGAAACTTAAAGACAAATTTGGGGGCCAAACATCGTTTTCAACCAAAAATTGGTTAAAAAACTCCAACGAATTCCCATTTTAATTTACAACATTCTATATCCAAATAGTCCGTCACAAACTTCAAGTATATTAATGGTTACCTTGAGATAATTCTAAAGGATATTAATCGTAATGTAACTGATATATTGTTAACTTTTTTTTATTGTTGAGCTACTTCCTGAATATATGGCTATCTTGTTTTCTCAAAATGGCGACTAAAGAATTCAAAATGGCTGACATTTACGTTAATGACCGTTATTTATCACTCTGCTGTATTGTGAGACATGTATTTTGTTGCTTTTAAATAGTATATATTAAAATATTTTAAAAAGCGTATTCCCGAACGTCCCTAGATGAAAATCTGACGAAAACCCGAAAAAAATTTAGGTAGCGTTATTTTCCTTGTTAGATCTAGGAGCAATTTTCCCCTAACCCATTAAGGCAGGGGTCCGCTCAATGATTTTTTTTTTCAAAGGTGCATGTAAATGCAGCTAAGGGCCGTTTTAACCCTTGTCCAGCAAGTGGTTTTCTACTACGATTCACGACCAGGAGCCTGACTTTTTTTCTACATTAAGGAACATCATCATCTGGTTTGGTATCATGTGGTAGCTACTTATTTCCTTTCTTCAAATAACGTACAAACATATCAATATAACATGTGACGTGATATGCGTCATGCCCTCTCTCAGAACATTGGTTAATAATTTTAACCAACATTTATCAAGAGAAGAGCCCAATACATGGTAAATGGTTAGGTAACTGTATATTAGCATTTTATTGGACATCTTTTGGCCCACTTTTGGGTAAATAGGCCGCAATCATCTGCTTATTACCCAACAATGGTAACACATTTTACCCAACGTTGGACTGTTCGCCTGTTAATACATGTTGGTTAAAATGTTTAAACCAACTGTTTTGAAATGGTAACTGAGAGCTATTTACAAAAAAACGATTTTTGTAATAAAAATCTACAAATCATTGTTTGTTCGACCGTTTTTCTCCGCCATTCATGCAAGCAAATTGGTGTTTTATATGTCAATAATTGGGTGCCAAAATAACACACCGTATTACTTTAAAACACACGTAGCATCATACATACGTAAGTACCATCTTTTTGGCGTTTTTACAAGTAAAGTAATAGGAAGGTGGCAACAACTACCCCCCTACCACACACACACACACCCACATAACCTTCCCGACTCTTGACGGGTCACCCTGATCCCCGAGAGGTACCTATCCCTTTTTAACAGGCAATGTACCCAAGGATGAACAAACAATTACATAGAATGATCATTTGGTTTAAATATCAGACAATGCTTAAGAAATTTTTAAAAACTTTTCTTTTTTTATAATTTTTTAACTCTTTAAAAAATAATAAGAATAACAGAGATTATATAGCGCCTTATGCTAATTGGCCTCTAAGCGCTTTTACAAATTTCCGCTGATCACTGTGGCCCACCATACCATGACCTTTCGCATCATTTTCAAGGGATGCAGCAGGTCAGGATCAGCGCTTTCCTTTATCAGCACATACATCGAGATACCATCCAGTGCCGGGACCAGCTTCCCAATATCGCATGGGTAAATCGAGACAACAAGCGGTTAATTTATTGTCGCAGGGAATTACAAGACAGCTGAACCTCACAGGGCTCGAACGCACGTAGCACGAACAAACCTTTTCCGGACACTCAACATATTTATAAATGAGTCCAGGTTTACCGCCGGGCAACCGCTCTTCCATTTTGCGATACACACGCCAAAGAATCCTCACACCACCAACAAAGCGCGCCGAGGCACGACGTGGCTAATTACGACGGCACACCATTCATAATGTTTGTCGTGTGTCTATCGCAACCAATTACTGCACGGGGTTGTGTACAATCAGGGTACACCTAGAGAGAACAATGCGCTGTGACGGAGGTTTCCGATAGCCTCGTGTGAAGTGAATGAGAAATATGGAATATCGAGCCACAGCAAACGGTAGTAGAACGATGTCATGAAGGAAATTTTGAAGAAGTATGGTTTTGCCTTGTGCATATTAAGGCTGTCAATAGTACCAAAGACGATGTCAGAACTAAACCACTAGACTATTTCGCTAATTGACCTTTGATCTCTTGCAGACACAAATTGTAAGTGTCTACGCATTATGTTAAGCAAATGAAAGAATGAAATTGTAATTTGAGAACTTGACTCAGGGTAGAGTTGCTATACAACCGACCTAGCCAAGGTTAATTCTATTAAGCAGTGGCGCGCATTTCAATATGATCCGAACAATGTAGTTAAAGAAGTTCGTTTGTGGTTCGTATACATCGTAGTCGTATAAAGACCATGTATTTTTAACGTGTTAGCTTGGTCTCTTACATTTTCGTCTATCAGTCTATAAAACCGGCTAGAATCCATTTTTTAAACGATTTAGGCAAGTTATGGAGTCGTCTGTTACGTCTTTGTCTTATAAGACCATTTAAAAAAAACGTTTTTTAAACGCGTTCGTCCGTCTAGTTCTGGGTTCTACATTTTCGTCTTATAAGACCTTCTAAACTTTTTAAAACGTGTTTGCTATGAATCCTGAATTTCGTTCTTTACATCTTCGCCTAAAGCTAATAAGACAGCTAAACGTCTTTGAAAACATTTTGGCTCGTTTCGAACGTTTCAGTGAATGTTTTCAGTATATTGAGGTGACATGTGACGTCAACGCCGGGCAAAAACAAGCACTGCCCGGCAGTATGCGGAGGCACCTGCAGGGCTTGTGCTTTTAAATCCCTCTCAATCAGGTGGTGGACAAGCTATTGAATGCTGTAAACTGTATGGGAATTTTCTTCCAAGCCTCACCTCTAACATGTCAGTTGACCAAGTTGCTAACCGTGTTTGTTATAGCTCGATTCATCTGATATGTGGACCCCGTAACTCATTCTTGCGGAGGTGACAAATTCAATGAGGCGCAGGGACTTCTGTTTAATCATGTTATTGTGAGCAATTTTAAGACCAGAAATACACTATAGTTTCTTCCAATACATGAATGAAATTGTATTTAGTGCAGGTGAGTGAGTTTAAATGTCCAAAGTGTCCTCCAAGAATCCGTGTGGCACGTGCGTTTAGTGAATTCTTTCATTTCCCCTCCCCGGTGCCCGGCCCCCTCTCCGACTTGATTGGAATAGGTCCAAAACTCCAGGTGGACGAACGTAGCCACGCGAATTGATATAACATTGATGGCAACTCATCATATCGTCATGATATATGTGATGTGAGAATTTCTGTTGCATTATGATTTTCAACATTAATTCATTTGTATATATAACATTTACATTGGGCAAAGTTCTAGTTGGAGATATGTTTTTAAAGATATTCATAGAAAGTTTTCCAGAAGTTTTTAAATAAATTTCAAAGTCATGTTGTATGTATTTAAGTGTATTAAAATGTCGCTCCACCCTATTTGAGCACATCTTAGTGCACTGTAACGGTACCTGCCTGAAAATTGGCAAGACTACGCACAGCCTTTTTGTTAGTTGACACTGTAAACGTGAAAACTGGCACAGAACTAACCACAGAACTACGCTCCTACGCACGTACAACCCTTCTTTCGATACAATTTACAAATGAAGAGCGCCGCTCATTACTCTCATTACTGAATGGGGACGTCATATTTGTGATACAGCTTGGGGAGATTTTTGAAATTCTGTAGTGCGTGTGGTTCATGTGACGTTCGAGAAACTTTTTTAGACCTAGGGGTCAAAATTTGTTGCGCAATGATCATGGGAAAATCCGGTATGGTTCTCGGCTATCGGAAGCTGGAAAGACAGAATTTAAATAAGACTTTCCGTTGTTGAGTTTTTTGGGGTTGTTTTTATGTCAGTATGCGCCATGAGTCAATCCCGGAATTGAGCTTGAAAACGTACTCCTAAATAATCGTAGAATTATGCGCGATATATTGTGACTAGTGAGATGTACTCGGTATTACTTAGATCATCCCTGAACCCATAGTGTCATCATTGCAAGGTGACACTTAATTCTAATAAGGTGACATAACAAATATGCATGGCTCTTTTTCAGCGTGGATCCAAGTTTGACTGTGAAATGCTATGAGAGTATTGATTGCTGTCTTAATTATATGCGCCGAACCGTGTTGGTGGGCGGGTAAGCATGGTTTGCATGACCCACGTTCAATGTACACACATTCGATTGTGTATATACTTAGGTCAGTCACCGAATGTACTACACATGCGCGAATAGCCATCGGTGATCAGCGTCGGTGACTTGTCCCTAGAATCTTTTTTACAGGCCTTGTCAATGGGAGCTTTTGTTTGTGCGGCTTTGTGTCGAATCCACGGCCCGCTCATGGCGGGTCAGTGAATAATCATTTAGGGAGAATTGTGATCAAGTGTCTGCAAAACTGTTTATCAGACAAGTGTTCGCCCTGAATTTTGATCGATTATTCCTCCCATATATTTGCGAGTATCTCTACATTTCTTCGCCGCGCCCAAAAAAAGTCGTGCTTGTGGTATGTAGGGAGAATTATAATGACTTATCAATCGGTATTTGCTAATCGGAAGCTCGTAGCCCTTCAATGGCACACCGCTAACACACCATAGACAATATAAAGCTGAGCTAAAAATTGCCAACTTCCAATCGATTAGCAACCGTGTGGCCTATCATCAAAATTCCAGACCGTGTAGGAAAGTCCTGAATACAATCAGAGAAAAATGTCCTTTTTAACGTTGTTTTGAAGGAAGATTATTTAACCGGTGTAATCTCCGTCTAAGCCTAAGTGGCTTTATTCTCATTTGCATTGGCTAGTAGGGCATATCATGATACACATATGCAATCTATGTAAAAATATAAACAAAATTCTTCGTTTGATCATGCATGCCAGCTTACGGTACCGGTACACTGGGAAAAAATTTAACTGGCCTACGGACGCCCGTCTCTGAAACCTACTGTCCTTCGGACGGCTCGCCTCTCTCTATGATGGCCGTCCGTCGGACCCTCGCTCTTCTAACGCCGTTGTCCGTGGGACCAGCGTCTTTGCAACGTACTGTCTGTAGGACATTCACTCACTGGAACCTGATATCCTATGGCACTCAATCTCTGATATTAGCTGTCCTATAACAGACTATTGCTGAAGATATTGATGAAGTTCTACTGCAGTCTGAAATAAATTATTAATATGACTAGACACTCTATGTTTTTGGGGGACACTCCTATTCATTTCAGGTATCACGAAATTGAGTGTCCTCATGTCCTAGGACTCTGTATTACTGTGACTGAAGCCTAATGCCCTTAATATATATTATAAATATAGATAAAACACTACCAGACGATGGCATTTAGTGAATTAAAAATGCAGACCAATTTCGGGCAGTCTTGTGTGGTACAGTGGTAAGACCTTAAACTCCGAAGTAAGTATCTATATAATAATACCGGTAGTCTGTCAGTGTGTCTGTCTGTCTATCTGACCGCGTCTATTGTTCTCGGAGACCGAGGGTCGCACTTTCCTGAAACGTGGTGGGTGGGTGCCCCCTTGACCTTCTGAATAACCGTGTTTGTATGGTGGTTTAGTGGATCAAAGGTCACCGAGGGTCTTCAAGGTCAAAAGAGGGTCAAATAGGGTAGACGTTGGTGTATGCACATGAAACTTGGTAGGACGATTGTTGATGCAGGGTCATTCAATCCAGTGATCGCGAAACCCCGGTGATCGCGAAACCCGGGGACCCCCCTAGTAGGGTAGAATAGTTGTGTATTGTGTTTTTTATGATTAAGCACGGATTGGAATCCCAATCATCAGCCGCTACTTTCACTTCAATGTGCGTTGGACCAAATTAGTGTAATAATTGATTGTTTTTGCCCTGTGTATGTTTACATTTGATTCTTATTTCTTTATGATTTTCGAATATGAGCTTTATTTTATCATTTTAAGTTGTCATGCATTGAATTACATTGCATTTTTAAATATCGGCTATCAAATCAAACAGCTTTCTTTCATGACAAAGAAGTCCTTCATGATAATTTGAGAATATTTGATTTTAAAAACATTTAGGTTTCCGATTAAAATGACCATCATACAAAATTGAAAATGATCTGGATTTTCTTATGCAATATAGATCCATTCTTGTTTAATGGTTACGTAAAATGCACGTTGTTCCCTGATACCATATGATTTGGTCAGGTTTTTCATTTTTTATTTCATACAATTAATATATCATATGGAAATAAACCTTTGTGATTTCTCAAAGTTCTTTTCTTCTTGGAATGGGGCACTTTTCCAAAAAAAATGTCTAAACTGTCAAAACACACTCTGTACTATCTATACTGCAAAAATGAGATCTGTCTACGAGTCTGTCTGTACGGCTTACGTTTCTTAATCCTTTGACATATGGGCTGATATTTGACTGACGATAAGGAGGACGATCTCACCTTTCTTGCAGATTTCAGATTGACCCAAAATTCAAAGGCATCTTAGAGGTCAATTTACGTAGAAATGCATTCTGACCACTACATTTATTCAAAAGGACAGCTGACTGAGAACAGAACAAATCTGAGGTCAAAGGTCACATACATAGGGTCAAAGGTCACAAACGTGGAGAAAAAATGCTCTAGCTTTTATATAATATTTTTGCAAAACTGTACATCACATCTCGTTATCGACTATCAGGTCAACCCAAGTTCACAAGTAACTCAAAGAAGTTTCTCAAATTAAAATTTTATGCACAAATGATATGATTGTAAATCATATAAGCAAGCCAATTTCCGATTTTTTGTGTGATAATTTGTGTTTGTCCGTCGGACAGTAAGGTTTAAGTCTGGAGAGTCCAACGGACACTAAGTTCAACGTTTTATTGTCGTAGGACTTCTAGTTTTAAAATGGATCCGTCCCGTAGACTGCGTGTAATAAGGTTGTTTTTGTCCGCTGACACGAAGGTTAAGTCGTAGAGTCCGACGACAATAATTTTCACCGTTCATTGTCCTGGACTTCCTGGTTTTTAAATTAGCGTCCCCATAGGACATGTGTAATAAGTTGTTTTTGTCCGATCGACACTAAGGTTAAATCTGAGGGACCGACGGACACTAAGTTCAACGGTTCATTGTCCTAGGACGCCTGATTTTAAAAGTTTTTTGGTTTTTTAAATGGAGTGTCCATATGACTGTCTTGTAAACTGTTTTTGTCAGTCGGACACTAAGGTTTAAGTTTGGAGTCGTTGAACACCAAGATTAAAACAAGATTCCCGTCGGAGACCAAGATTTAAATATCCGTGATATCTACTGATAGGGTAAGGTTAATTCCCTTAGGGTTTCCAAGAGTTATCGTTATTTCAATTATTAATATTCAAATCATTTGTCATCTAGTGGATTATCCTCATTTGCATAGTAATATTCATATTCTTTTGTTAACCAAAACGAAATAACTGCATACAAGGGAGGCGTTAGAATGTCAGAATATGTCCGCAGTCAAGGACAAGAGGACAGCACATGTCTTATCATCGTCATTCTAAAACGGTATAAGAGGTTCGGTTGTTTACCTATAGGAGCAAGATTGCACACCTGTTAATGAACAATAGACTTTGTGTAATTGCTATGTCAAACACTTCTAGCACAGGGTTGTGGATTTGCCTTAAACATGTTTTCCTCGAACTGAAATATTGTGAAAATTTCGACTTGTCTTTTCGTGTTTTGTGTTTCCTCATGGGAACTCTCCTGTGACAAATTAAGGTTGCAAGTTTTTTTCTTGCCATTTGACAAGAGATTTCATGGAGTGTATAACCTCTTAACAGAAGGTGGAGAATTTCATAACATTTGATTTATATATCTTAATGGTGATTTTTAACAATTCTGGGAAAGTTGTCAGAATTGTCAGAGCTGTACAGAATTTGGTGCCTTTGGAAAAACAAGGTTAACATAAATATCAGCAGGATTGTGTCTTTTACTAGTGCCATTCACCTTTAAGCACTGAGTACCTGTGTCCTATTGTAACGCCAAGCTGCAGTTAACTTCCAGTAGTTCTTCAAGTCCTACGAGTTTAACAAATTAATCGCCGGTCCTTGACCAAAAGGACTTTTGGCTATTTCGCGAAATAGTTGAACTGTACCAGCAAGGATTGTGTCGCCAAGATTTATGTGACTCTGATTCTACAAGACCCTGTTTCGACCCAACGAGAACATTGAACTGTAGATTTTATGGGATGGGGTGTGTGTTTAATTTGATTTTTAAATAGGTAAGAAATATGGTAATTTTGTGTGCATTGTGTATTATTGTTTTGATTGATCAATTTAATTTAGTATGAAATCATTCTGAATTATACTCTTGGTCCAAGTCAATCTCTACAAATAGTCCATTGTGAATTTTGTTTTCTAACCACGGGAGGTTACTTTCTGACCTTGCGTACGTCCTCGTAATAGCAAATTGGGGGCTCCTTGCCGGGGAACATCATTCGTAGGAATTTTTTTTAGCACATTGTTTTGAAATTTCCTGTTCTTGTCCCAATTTTGTTGTGTTTAATTCTTTGGCAAATTGCAATACATACAGTATCCTGAAGCCACAATGGCATTTAATGCTCAAGAATTTTGTGAAGAAGCCTGCCTGGGATGTGTTTGACCAATCAAAGGTAAGCTTTTGGACTTCAAACTTAATTGAGGCAGTTCTAAATCAGTAATGAGAAATGCAAATTATCACGAACTTGATCACCAAAACATGAGAGACGATGACGTTGGGGATCAATCATTTTTGGAAAAGGTAATCCAAGTAGAGGATGAAAATTTAAGCATTGAAAGTAGACAAATGAAAATTCACGCAGAACAAAGAAAAGAGATTAGAGTTAGAGAAATGAAAATCGAATCACAAGAAAGGGAAAGAATAGAAAACAGGAACATGCAATCTCAAGAAAGAGAAAAAATTAAACACAAAGATACAAGCAGAAGTTGTAGAAAGAAATAGAAAGCAAAGTGAACCTACGCAATTAGAGTTGCACACAAAGAAAGAGTGAATCTTCTACTGATTCTGGTTTTGAATGTACCCCGTCACATTATGCTTGTACCTAAATTTCAGAAAGTGATTGGGTAAATATTTCTGCACCAATTCTGAAAATCGCCACAAATTAAAATGGCCAAACCAAGTTGACTGTGTTTACTATAGAGTTTCTCGTAGGCAAAGCCAGTGAGGCATACTCTGTCATGGCTATTGAGGCAAGTGCTCATTATGAGTCAGGTTACAGCCACAATAAAGCCTATGAGCTAGTAGCTGAGGCTTATAGACAGAAGTCAGGGGTACCAAAAAAGACACCAACCAGACACATGTAGAATTTTTGCACTCCACTAAAGCACAGTGTTGCCTTCGTCGTTTGTTAACTGCTAAGAGAAGTCAAGAAAGTTTTTAGATTTGAGACAATTGATCTTGATCGAGGAATTTAAACAATGTGTACACATGCTGATATCAGACTCAAACCTTGATGGCGACAGTAAAATTGAAACAATAGACGAACGCAGCAACAATCGCAGATGACTATGCACTCACACATAAATTAAATCTATACCTTCGGCAAAGTCAAAATTCTACAGTGTGGAAAAACCAATATCGAATACTAGTACCAAAACTAGTTAAAAATTCTGATTGAATTTCAGGGAGTGCCCATCTAGTCTGACCATTCACTGCCAACTTTCACTTAATTTTCAAAAAGAAATGGACCTTGTTTCACATGTTGGAAACTCATGGGAACCCGAATTCAATCATAGTACCAGACAGGCATACCAAAATAAAGGCCACAACTACACAAACAAGTGGGAGAAGTGAGGAAGAATTCAACCTTTTTGTCATACCAGGACCAGGTCTCGCTCACGATGATGAACAACCCACCACCTAGTACGAGGTATGCGTTACACAGTTGTGCTCAAACTTTAATTCTAGAAGATACACTACCCTTTTCAGAAAAATCGTCCGCACAGACTGATGTACTGAGTAAAGGGTTGGGATTGCATTTTTCAAAAGTGCCACCCCATCATATTAACTTGAAATCAACCTAGTTTCCGGAACAGTCACTGTAGGGTTAGGCCAAATTGCCAAATCGCCGGTGTGTTCATGCTACTGGGAAATGATTTAACTGGAGTTAAAGTAAACCCGATCCAATTGTGACCACAAAGCCTTGTGTCAAGGATGAAAATGGAGAGGAAAAAATATTTTCCCTGCCTGTGCTGTTTACAAGGGCTATGAGTAAACAAATCTCCACAAGAGATGACAGATGTATTTGAAACCACAGACAAAACAAACCACCAAAAACAACAAGAAAAGAATGAAATCTTTCTAGATTGATGATACATTTTTCTCAGTCTGATGACAGTTCAGATTAGTGAGGTAGAGATTGTAAGTCTGATCCGATTCACAAAAAACAGTGATTGAGAGCAAAGAATATCCAAAACTCGCTGAATTTATTGAAAGGTCATGCCCAAACAGGTGTTTTTTGAAGAAAATGGCATTTGATGAGAAAATATAGACCTCCAGATGTTTCGGCTTAAGATGACCGAGAGATTTGTACATCAAATAGTTGTACCGCAAATTTATCAGAAAGAGGTAACCAGTCTTGCACATGATAACCCCAATGGCTGGACACTTGGTGATTTGTAAGACTCATGATAGAATTTTTAAATCATTTTTGGTGGCCCACCCTCAGGAAAGACTATTGCAAATCATGTCATACATGATCATGTGGTAGGCAACCAATCAAAAACATCCCAACAGTTTCCGCTAAACCAATTCCACATTGTGGAGCCATTCCGTAGCATTCTTATTGATTTGTTGTAGGCCCTTGCCAAACAAGTCAGGAAACCAGTATTGTTTGACTCGATTTGCATCCACCCGCTTTCCAGAAGCGATTCCACTAAGAAATATCAAAGCACACACTACAGCCTGTCATAAAAAAAATGGGTACAATCAGAAAAATGTGGTTAAATATGAAATTTCAAACTAAGTCAATTCTTACTTGGAATATTAAAGCACAAAGAACAGGCTTTCCAATGTGTTTGTTTCATCTCATTTGGCTTTTGTCCAATCCAGATATCATAATCACTTTAGTGCGATATACCGAAATCGATGTTGTGCACTTCTTATGCATGGGCAGAGTTGTTTCCCCCAGCTATGTCATGCTGTCGTGAAGCTCACAGAAGATTGCAACTTGACAAAAAGAAACAAAACCCGATTAATTTAGTAAACAAGGAAGTCTAGTTTTATCGACACAAGTTTTAATAAGTCAACATAATCAGTTCAATTTAAAATATTCCTTCATCAAATGAAATGGAGCTGTGAATTTATTACATATTGGTATCTGTTAGATCATGCCAGAGGAATATAAATGCAACCAAAATAAACACTCCCAATCAAACAGAAATGGGTTAAAATATTGCACTGTCTTTGTGTAACATTTACTAATTGATAAAGTCAAGAAAATTTGAATTTGGAAGCCAAAGTGCAAAGTGGTGGTAGGAATTTGCGTTTCATGATCCTTCAAGACCATAGAACTCTCTCCTCCAGGTGCTGTACACCGTCTGTACGCCTTCATGGTTCTCTCTGAAAAACACCAGAATGTCGATGTTATTCACTTAATCTTAAGCAGAACTAACTGATCATCACTTCCACCATTACTAACTGTTTTTCTATCTTTTAAGTCTCTTATGAAGTTAATCCCTTTTTAAAAGAATTTCATATCTGTTTAAGTGATAATAAACTTTATGTTTCATAATTCGTTACGCGTTTTCACTCAACCAAAAGAGGCACAAAGTCGAACTCGTTTCGCAGTAAACTGGTGTTATCTCTCGATTGAAATAAGCAATTGAGATGAACCAAAACTCCATGGAGACCTGGTCTTTTCGCTTGAATGTGATATACAACACAAGTTTACTTTAATGTGAGATATAATATTGAAAAAAATCGTTTTGTTTTTTTTAATTGTACCATTTTTTTTTTGAGGCGGATTTTAGCACTATTAAACCTAATTCTAACTAAGTTTTGGCCTACCTAAGTCAATCCAGCGA